>PVKU01003907.1:0-163156 GCA_004027475.1 Anoura caudifer | reverse complement strand
CCTACATCCAAGATTGCTCTATCCAGCAAAGCTGTCATTTAGAATGGAAGGGAAGATAAAGTGCTTCTCAGATAAGGTCAAGTTCAAGGAGTTCATCATCACCAAGCCCTTATTATATGAAATGTTAAAGGGACTTATCTAAGAAAAAGAAGATAAAAAATAGGACAGTAAAAAGACAGCAAACTCACAGGTATTAACAGCCACACCTAAAATAAAAGCCAACTAAGCAAATCACTACAACAGGAGCAGAAACACAGAAACAGAGATCACATGGAGGGTTAGCATCAGGGGAGTGGGAGGAGGAGAGAGGGGGGAAAGGTACAGAGAATAAGTAGCATAGATGGTGGGTAGAAAATAGACAGGGGGAGGGCAAGAATAGTGTGGGAAAGTAGAAGCTAAAGCACTTATGACACATGGACATGAACTAAAGGGGGGAATGTGGGTGGGAGGGGGTGTGCAGGGTGGAGGGGAATGAAGGGGGAAATGGGACAACTGTAATAGCATAATCAATAAAATATATTTAAAAAAATAAAAGGTATAGGATTACCACAGTAAAAGGAGTTTGAGATGCAAATCAGAGTTGACAAAACCCTCTCCTGAAACTGTACCATTTTGTGGGCTTTAAATGTTTAGGGCCATGTTATTTGGACTTGAAATAAAGATCTGATATACATGCTTGGAGAACATCTTATGAGCTATCACCAGGACTACGTAATCTGGAATATGCCACAGTAGAGTCTAATGGTGAGATTACATACACACCCCAACCACAGTTAACTAACAAAAATGACTCTCTGACAATCTTTCCTCCTTCTCTCTGCTGTTATTGAACTGAGCCTATCTGCTTTGATCTGCCTGGTTCTGGAACAAAACAAAAGGGCCATGTCTCCCTCAGGGTTCATGTTCATTGCTCCCAGAAACTCTGGAAGTCTTTTTTGACATACCAACACCCCACTTCTAATGAGTAATGGAAGGACCAAGTTGATTCACCGAAGAAATTGTCATCTTAGAGAACATTTGGGGGAAAGTATCTCATTGCACAAGTGAGCCATTTGTTTCTTTTACAATGTGCCACCCGCTTTGCTAGTAAAGGTGGAACAGCTGTATTGAAAATGATGGATCACCCTAAATGGGCAGCTACTGAAATCCTCCAACTTCAATGGGTCACACTGAGCAGAAGATAACCAGCTTTTCCGGCAACAGAATAAATTGTCCTCCTATAGCATTAGTGTTCCCAAGTGGCCCTGCACTCCTGTCAGATGCAAAAGCCTAAAACATTTCTCTTTCTTTGATTTCCTTTCTTATCCTCTCCCCAGATTTATTCCTTTGATGCCCTTTGAATTTTGATATCTGTTATTCTTCACCTTAACATTCAAGAGCCTAACCCACTGATTAGCAATCAATCTTGCTGGGATTTATCTGGCTTCATTTCATATCTGCTTATACCATGAATATCAGAAGTGTCTTGTTATCTGACATTGATAGAATTAGCATCTATTCAAGAAAAAGTGTCATAGTAGCAGGTACTAATCTATAGCAATTGTTTGTATTTAACCTTAGCTTCCCTAACAGGTGAATATTCTAATTTATCAAAATATTGTTTAAAAATATCTATTCCATCAAATTTAATAGAAATCCAAAAATCCATTTTAGGGCAAATAATCTGATGCATGACTGAGTGGCTTCTAAATAAACCTTTGATTTTTTCCACAAGGGGAGTTCTCTGTACAGTCCCCTTGCCTGGTTGGTTCTTTACCTAACTGGGTGAACAAAGCAATCTGCTCAAGCACAAAATTCAGCATGTTATATTTACCTCTGTTATATACGATGACAGTTTCTTGAGGTCAGGAAGACTCCAACCTCCAGCCTTCAACAATTCTGGGAACATGAGGAGGGAAGTTCATCTGAATGCTTCTAAGAATATGCATCTGTAAAACTGAGGAGATAACAAACACATAGCAAATAACTGTTGTAAACATTAAATGACCTGATATAATTTAAACCTCTCACACAGGTTCAAAGAGTTCAGCAATATTTACTTCCTATCTACTTCTCTCCTCTTCCCTTTCTTTCTCTGGTGTGTGTTTTTACACCTGTATAAATGCTATAGAAAACAAAATTCCATCAAATGGATACAACATCCACTGAAGCTGGGAAAAAAAATGAGCATTTTGACATTCTGGTTATAACCATAGCAATTTCCTCTGAAAATCACACCACATGGCAAGAATAAAGCAGATGTTCAGCTGACCTCGCCTTCACTCATGAGAAAATGATTGTTTATTTGTTCACCTGTTTTCTTCCAAAAGAAGTTAGCCTGAAAGCCAATTGCTAGCCTGAGGTTTGAAAAGAATCACCGGTTTTCCCATCTGTACGTTAGTCCCCACTTTGAGCCACATCATGGATTTGATTTGAGGACTGGAAAGTAATCACCAAGATAAGAGTTAATAGCTTGCATCACAAACACTCCCCACACTCCACAGTAACTGGAATCTTTGACAAAAGAGAGCATATGGGAAACAGTTGCTTTAATCAAACACATCTTTTGTGTTGTCTTTTACTAGTGAATTACTTCTCATTAGCTCATACTATGTGATGCAGTAACCATGGTGATGATCTGCCTATTTCATAGATGCCGTAAAACACATGGTATCCGGGGCAGTTGTGGTGCCATAATTGTCAGATGATTTCAATCTCTAGTAAAGCTGATCAGGTGGTTACAGAGCAAAATCTAATTTCTGTTCTGTCCCACAATTGCTGAACATTGGAATAATACGAGATAAAACTACAGAGTAGCATCTTTTAATAGAAATGTGTGATGATGAAAATGTTTCATATTTTCACTGTAAAACAGAATAAGGATTAGCCACATGTAGCTCTGGAGAACATCAAATGTGGTTAGTGAGACTGAGGAAGTACATTTTCATTTTTTTTTTCATTTTAATTAGTTTAAATTTAGAACCACATGTTGCCAGTGACTACTGTTTTGGACAGTGAATCGCTTGACTGATTGGAATAGTGACCACTTTTACAGTATACTAAAATTGTAAGAATCTGGAGAGTTATGTCTACTACAAAAAAAAAAGTCTATCTACTTTATACTGTCCCATTTTACAGATGGAGAAAAATGTAGAAAATTTCTACTTTTAAACAAGATTTTGGGCCTTGTTGATTAAAGGGCTAATTAGTAATCTTTTTAGTGAACTATTTAAACAATTGTATAAATAACATTGGCCATGATAATACTAATCACATGCAGTTTCAGTGTATGGCTTATTCTCCACATCAATACATATTGTTCATGGTTCCCTTCCTTCAGTTAACTTACTTTCCTAGGGCTAAAATTATCAATAAACTCCACATAAGATACCAAGTTATAATATTTTACCACTGATGTGATAAACAAGTGAATACATTAAAGATTAGGCTTGGTAGCCACACAAACCAAGGTTCAAATGTAGCTCAAACGCATGTTAAAACTTGGATAAAATCACTTTATTGCTCTAAAGCTAAGCCATATGTATAATGGGTGTATATATAACTTATTTAATGGGTATCCCAAATTCACATGCCAAGATAAGCAAAAACTAAAGAAAAGGTACAAAAAATGAGGGAGGAATGTAAGAGCTATTTCAACATGTACAGTAGAGTGTTAAAAGAGTTGAGGTAGCAGAGAAGTAAGAGAATAGATTTTGTGATTTAAGTTAGGCCTGAATCCCGAGCTCATGACTGACACATTGAGTGATTTTGTATAAGTTCTTTAGTCTTTCTGTTCTTTAATTACATTTTCTGTAAAATGATGATTATAATTGCTCTCGTAACATGATTATTAGGAAAATTAAAGCACATGTTACTTCTAAAATGCTTAGCATACGGTAAGGACTAAAAAACTGATGCTATCGTTATGCCCTAGAGTGGACTTTGTCGGAGCAGGGATTGACCTGTCCCGCACTGCGGTGTCTGGTGCACCATGTGCGCTGGAGAAGTGTTGACTAAATTAGAAAGCTGCTCATCTTCACTTTGTCTTCAGGGCAGAAACCTATGACTTTCCCTTACCTACCCAGCCCCTTCCTATCCATCAGGGAAAATTATTACTGAGTACTAGATAGAGAGACAAAGTACTGGTTTTGAAATGTAAGTACTTCATCTCCTACATTACAAGCTCAGTAATCTGTTAAATGGAATTAATACCCTGTGACATATCTATCTCTCAGAAAAATTGTAGAAATTCAATTAAAGGTATGGAAGGACTTCAGGGACAAGATGCTATATGTGGAAAGAATTGGCATTATTTTTTGTTAGTACCCGTAACTTTTTCTCATTTTACCTCTCCATAGTTCATCTTTCAGCAGGGAGAATTTTTATTTTCAAAGTGAAAGCCACAATATGTCACTGTCCCAATTTAAATAATCAAATGGCATCCCAACAGGTTCAGATAAATCTGAAACGTTCTCCATGGACTCCAGAGTTCACCCCCAGACTTAGTCTCCTCCCCACCCCCCAGCTCCCACTCACCATATTCTAGCTCCTTTGGCCTTCTGGCTACTCTTAAGTGTGCCAATACCACACCTAGCTCAGGGCATTTGCACATATGCCATAAATATTCTCCCCTACAACTCATTGCCTTAATCCCATTCCAGTGTGTGGTCAAATACTACTGCTTCTGAAAGTCCTTCCCTGGCAACTTTATGGAAAATCACATTCCCTATTGCCCTTTTCACTTTTTAAAATTTTATATTATGATAAGTGAAGTAAGCCAGGTGGTGAAAGACAAATACCATATGATTTTACCTATAAGTGGAACCTCATCAACAAAACAAACAAATGAGCAAAATAGAACCAGAGACTTGGAAATAAAGAACAAACTGACAGGAACCAGAGGTGGGGGTGGTGGGAAGGGAGATAACAGGGAAAGATGGGGAAGCTGCAGGCAAAGGAACACGAGTAGAGGACTCATGGGCAGACAATGGGGGGGATTGACTATGGGAGTTGGGGGATGGGTAGGGGTGAGCAATGGGGAAAAAGGTGGGATAACTGTAACTGAACTACAATAAAATAAAAAAATAAAAACTTTTGCCCTGGCTGGTGTAGCTCAGTGGATTGAGTGCGGGCCTGTGAACCAAAGGATCACGGTTCGATTCTCAGTCAGGGCACATGCCTGGGTTGCAGGCCAGTTCCCAGCAAGGGACGCATGAGAGGCAACCATACATTGATATTTCTCTCCCTCTCTCCCTCTCTCCTTCCCTTCCCCTCTAAAGATAAATAAATAAATAAATGTTTAAAAAATTTAAAAATTAAAAAGAGAAGACATTTCACTAAAAAAATAAATAAAATAAATAAACTTTAATTATAAAGCACTAACGTTATATTGTAGTGACTGTATTGCATAATGATACGTGTTTATCACCAGTCTTTTTCCACTAAAATGTAAACTTTATAAAGGTAGGAGTGTTTTCACTGAAAATTTTTGTATTCTCAGCCCCTAGAAGAGTGTCTGATGTAATAAATGCATACTAAATATTGAATTGAATAAATAAATGAACTTATGACAGCACAGAAGTCTCCTGACCTGTTCTAGTGAAAAGAATACTGGGTTATGAATTAGGAGACCTGACTTCTTAGTTCTAGTTCTGCTAGTTGCATCAGGCCACTGCAGAGCCTCTAGTTACAGTGTTTTTACTTGTAAACTAAGAGTTGAATGGAATCTGGAGTTTTCAAATTCTGCATGAGAAAGACAATGTAAAAGAACTTGGTTGGATAAGGGCATGTTTATGAGTTGGGCTTCAGAACGCAGTCCCTACTTCAGCTAAAAGTTTTCTGTTTGGAGCTATTTTTATATATTGGGCTCCCACAAAAGCTAGTATTAGGGTTTCAATAGCAGATCTCATGGCTAAAGGAAAAAAATAACATAATCTAGCCCTGATTTGTTTGTTTGCTGGTTTGCTTAGAATGGATATCTCTATTTGATCAACAAATGTGTCACGATTCATTGTAAGAAAGCAAAACGTAACTGTAAATATGATTGTCAACCTAGTCTTTGAACTGTGAAAGTTAATCTGTGGCCACATTTCATCTTGTGTCTTAGAATTTACTAGCTTTGTTTATGTTATATAAGTTGTTTGGAAATTAAGAAGCAGAAAAATCATTTTAGGCAATAATTGAATACATTAATTTTGCTTTGGGGTTTTTAGAGACAAATATAAGTAATGAATTAGAGGAACAGTTATTTCAAACACACATATTAATCATTTTTAATTTCCAAAAATCTTTCAAGATGTTCTAAGCATATTAGAGTTTAATCTAGGGTCCAGGAAATATACCAATAATTGCTACATTTTAATAGCACACGTGTAAATAATCCTTTGCAGAAACTGAAATAAAAGTTTCATCATCAGTTCCTTTGGCTTTTCTACAAACCTTTTATAAAATGTAAATGAAAATAACCATCTCCCCTAAATATACGGTCCGGGTGGCTCTCAACTTTATCTTGGATAACTTTAAGTCAATACACTAGACTTGCTAGAAGGAGGTTGGCTAACTCCACCACCCTAAAACTCTCCGCTGAAGTGGGGAGAGTGCCTTAGTTTGCACGGATTGTGAAACGTGGATGAAATGATCACTCACAAGTCCTCTCTTTTGATTTTTATATAAACCTAGCTTGGAAACACAGTGTGATGGGATGACTCAATCCTCCTAAATCTCCTTTGGTCCCAAAGCTTTAGTATGCAGTCCAAGAATTTCAAATGAGAATCCTTGGATACTTGTCCACTTTTGTATCCAAAGCATGTGGAGAGTGGGAGAAGGGAACAACTCTCCCTTTTTTTTTTAAAAAAAAAAAAGGAGATATAGAAATAATTGAGTTTAAGTGTCAGTTGTTTATGTCCTAAGGAAATGATGACTGGCAGCACCGCGGCTCTGCTCTTGGAGATTAGGTAAAACTGACAAGAATGTCACTTTGCTTCCCACATACTCTCCTGACCTAATTTTCTTTCACCAGTCCTCATTTGCCGCCAACAAATTCTCCTCAACAACACACACACACACACACACACACACACACACACACACACACACACACACGGATGAGGGCTGGTCTGCGTGAGAAAGGCCAGAGCAATGTGTTGGCTCCTTAGCAGCGACATGTTAACAATTCCTGACAGGGCTGCCCTTCCATTTGTCCTCGAAATGTGGGCCTTAGGGAGGTAACTTCGCTGAAAGCCTTTAAAAATAGGTGGTGGGTGGACCCAAAAATAAATAAATAAACCGATGGATAATCTAAGTGGGTTGAAACCCTTCTCCAAGGCAGAGGAAAGGCCTGCATTCATCACACAGTGACATTATAAATCTGTATGCTCTGCAAGGCAATGACATGAAAAATTAGACTGAACAAGCCACAGATGCACAATTTGTCAGCCTCAAAGGAAAGGTTAATGCAAGTTAAATATTGACACGTCAGCAATGAGGATTACGCCAATTATAAATTTACACCAGCACCAGCTGCACTTTAATGACTGTGACACTGACAGGTCAACACAGGGTGGAAGGATGACAACTGATGAGGACATGACAGAAAGAGCACACGTGGACACGGTCTCAGCGCTTCTCTCCCCTCTGTCTTACTTACACGCACAGAGAGAGAAAGGAGGTTTATTACAAGGAATCATCTCTCGTGATTTGGGAAGTTGACAAGTCCCAGGATCTCCATGGTGAGTCAGCAAGGTGGAGACACCCCGGAGAGCTGATGGTGTAGTTCTAGTTCAAGTTCAAAGGCCTGAGAAACAGGAGAGTGGATGATGTGATAGTACCAGTCTGCGGCTGACAGGCTGGTGACCCAGGAAGAGCTGATATTTTAGTTAGAGTCCAAAGGCTGAGCTGCTGATGTCTTATTTCAAAGGCAGTCAGCCAGGACGAATTTTCTCTTTATGCCAGGGTGGGGAGGGGGGTGGTTAGGATTTTTGTTCCATCCTTGTGCTCAGCTGATTGGATAAGTCCATTCCTCTTTGGGGAAGATAATCTATTTTATACAGTCTACTGATTTAAATGTTAATATCATTTGAAAAGAATGTGATTCGTGTTTTGAGTGGAATTACATTGGATCTGTTTTGAGTGGTATGGACACCATCCAGAAACACCCTCACGGAGACACCAAAACAATGTGTAACCAAATATCTGGCCACCTGGTGGCCCAGGACAATTGACATATAAAATTAATCATCATAACTTGTGTTTGAGTTCTTGTGTGAGTAAATAGTAGTGTCTAACAATTATTGAACATGCCTTATGTACTGGGCACTGCACTTAACAGTTTACCTTTAAGCTCTTATAAACATACCATGATCCTATGAAGCTATTGGCATTTGCATTGGTTCCATTTGCCAGATGACAGACTAAGTGGTATTTCCAAGGTCTCAGACCAGTAAATGAAGGGCCCTGGACTGGAACCTGAACTCAGTACTGATCACTGTACTATATTGATGTTCTAATTTGTATTGAAACAACTTCGTGAGAAACTTCTGTATAATCTTATAAGAGATAAACTTTTTATTTCATAATAATGTTTTTGTTTTGTACACATTCTTCCTAT
The DNA here is from genome assembly GCA_004027475.1 of Anoura caudifer. Taxonomy (NCBI): domain Eukaryota; kingdom Metazoa; phylum Chordata; class Mammalia; order Chiroptera; family Phyllostomidae; genus Anoura; species Anoura caudifer. The sequence continues at coordinate 154,572 of PVKU01003907.1, read as the reverse complement.
GGGGTATTTCAGGAACTATGTGAAAAATATCTGTTGAAATGTAACAAAAATTCTTCATCACAGTTACCTAGGTGGAAAATGAAAATATATGACTCAGCACATACAAATAAATCAGCTACCTTAAAATTTAGTTATCACTGTTATTTGAAATTAGTGTATTTTGTTAAATAAGGGGCTTGATGTATACTGTAGAACTTTGAATCTTGGGTCTAGTTTCAGCAGTGGGCACTTAATACCCTTCTGTGGTGTAACCACTGCACTATGTCCTTGAATCCTGAAGGTTTTGAAAGGGCCTTTGGGGGCAAATGAAAGCTTGCATACATATAACATTAAGTTTTTACTGAGCAACATCATTCTTATTAGATGCTATTTTATTTTTTTAATCTATTGACAACAAGTTGTGTGAAGTTATAACGTTAAAAAAAAGTAAGACAAAAACTTTACGAGCATTACCAGCTGACCTATTATTTCTGGTTACTGCTTCAAAATATGTGGTTCTACCTTTAGAAAACACTATTACCCAGAGATTTTCTCATGCTTTGAGAATTTAAAAAGTGCATTGATCTATAATTCTTATAAATTTGGTCAAAATACTCAGTGAGGCCTTTCTTAGTTAATGTGTTCTCAGAGTTACCATATTTATGTAGCTCTTCTAGAAATCTAAAAACTCTGTAGCCAGGTCCCACAAGAATGACATTACTGCCCATTCTTATACAAGATGGAGCTACTAGAACTCAGTCATAATTTGGACTGTTCAGGGAGAAGAATGAGCTGAGACTAAAATGAATGAAACTTGCTAAGACAAGGGCAGGAGCAGGAAAGCCAGCAGCTTTGTAGGGAGGGCTCAGCATAAGCAGTAGCATAGGGCAAGACATAGGGCCCTAAAATCATAGATGGTTCTGGTTTTGACTACATTAGTGCCATTAAGTCCCATCTGAAGACAAGAGTACAAAGGTGATTCTAGATCAAAGTGAGAAATATGGAAATATGGGCGGTGGGCAAACCTTTGATGTGATAATGATATTGCTGGCTATCCAACTCAGGAAACCAGTCAAATATGAAGAGAAACCTAGCGCCTAGATCTTGGTCCTTGTGTCACTCACCAGGAACCACAACCAACGCTTTTTTTTTTTTTTAAGAAATGACAGATCCCTGATTTGGAGCAAGGAATACACAAAATGAGTCAGAACAACTTGTGTTGCCAAAAAGCGAGGAAGCTCTCAAAGAGACTCAAGGATGAAGGCATGATAAAAGAACATGGGAGACAGCCTGGAAGAGCTCCAGATGTTCAAGACCAGGATAAGTTGAGCAAAAAATAAATAATGTAGCATTTGATTATAATCCAAAGTATAGAATAAACATCCATGAGTCCATACTGACATAAATAAATGATTGGCAATATAACTAAAGAGGGAAAACCAGATAAATCCCCCATGAGAATGCCAAATAATTTATGTAGTTACTCCCCAGTTACTCAATGAGGTCAACTTAAAATTCCCAACCTCTTGAGTATGGGCTGCAGGTAGTAACATATTCCCAAACAATATAATATGGAAAGGGAAAAAAAGTACTTATACAATGGAGGAACTCTATAAACACGGCCTGAGACAAATAATAAAGTTAAATGTTAATAGCATGTACCCTTGATATGATGCAATGAGAATGGCACTTCACCTCTAGTCTTATCCCCAAAACCTGTGAAGCCAGTTGAACCATGAGACAAACATCACACAAATCCAAACTGAGGACATTCTACAAAGTACCTGATCAATACTACTCACGCCTGACAATACCATCAAAGCAAGAAAAGGGTAAGGCATCATGACAACTAAATGCAAAATGGAATCCTGGGAAATATTCTAAAAAAGATATTAGGGGGAAAAGTGTAATTCTAATAATCTGTAGAGTTTAGCAATGTAATGATAACAATGTACTATTGTTTCCTGATGACAGATGCACCATGTAATAATGTTAACAAAATCTTAACTAGAAGGAAAATTTGGTGAAGGTGTATGGAAACTCTCTCTACTTTTTACCTTTCATATAAATCTAAAACCATTCTAAAATTTTTAAAAAGGTGACTTAGTAAAAAGTGGGCCCAGGCTTGTATGAGAAAGGATTGGCATGAATCAAGTTCCAGGTTCCCAAATAATCCATTTTAGGGGAAAATTCAGCCCCTACAGTGAAAGGGAGGCAAGGATTGAGTTAACCTTATTACTATGACTTTAAACCAAGATAATACTTCTGTACCCTGTTCATTTATTAAACAAATTTATTGTCATGCCCACTGTCTTGCACAATAACACAGGTACATTGCTTTCAAGGACTATGTCATCAGTCTATTGAATAAGAAAGAAGAACAGCAGTGTTTAAATTACAGTGAAAAAAAGTTCTATGAAATGTACTAAATGAGGATGATAATAACAGTAATATTATTATTATTTACAATTTATTGGACATCTTTCTTTCTGTAGATATAAAAGAAATTGGATATTTAATAAAAATAGAAAATCAGGAAAGGTATTCAGAGAAAGTTACCTTTGAGCTTAGTGTTTTTAGGGTTACTGAAATTGAGAGAGGTGTATAAGGCAGAGGTAGTCAAACCTGACAGAGAATATGGTGTATTCAAAAACAAAATGAGATGAATTAGCCAAGTAAGCTAGCAGCGAGCGGCAGAGATGAAATAGTGAAGGTTACACAGGTGGCAGACCCCAGTATTAGGGAGCTCTAATGAGCTATCAAGTTAAGTGACTGGTATCAGGGAGGTATGTTTGGAACCAGCAACGGATCTGCTGCCCCAAGAACAGATTAGTTCCTCTCACCTGAGAAAGAGTGTTGAAGCATGCTAAGCTCTAGTACTAATCAAATCCAGTAAATGAAAAGAATAGTTTGATATAGGAAAACAACTTTCTTGTATCAAAATGGAAAGAATAATTTGCTACAAGAAAATGTCCTTCTTGTATCTAAATGGCATATATTTAAAGAAAATATTGACAGTCAGCACTGGTAAGCAAAAGGAAAAGGACATGCTCATGAAAACTATCGGGCTGACCAAAAAGTCCAATAGTTTGGGCTTACCAGAATTTTTTTCTGTAAAATAAAGGACACCTTTTTTCATTTTCACCAATAACGTTACGATTTGGACATTTTGTGTATGTTGGCTATATGGTATAATGTTGATTATTCTCAATTAATGTCTCAATTTGATCACTATCAATTCCAACTGGTCCACCTGACCATGGAGCATGGTCTAGCAAGAAATATCCAGCATGACACTTCACAAACCATTTTTAACACGTTCGACCAGTCACAGCACCTTCTCTATAAGCTGCAGAAACCTTTCTGTGCATCTCAGTTGTGTCTTCACCTTTCCTGAAATAATAAAGCATAATATGCTGAAAATGTTGCATATTTTCTTCCATCTTCAATATTAAAATAGCTACACAAAAATTCACCGATTTTGATTTTTTAATGCATGCTGACATGATAGCTGTCACAATACAATCCATACAATCTAACAAAATTGTTTCAAATAGAGTTAGAAATAACTAAGCACTACTACAGCCATCTCATGGGGAAAAAAAACAAATGAACTTTCTGGCTAATCCAATATTATAAGAATAAATTGCTATGCCCTTTCTGAGAAGTATTTGGTGTTATAAATTTTAAAACTTAAAAATTGTTTGACCAAGCAATTATATTTTTAGAAGTACTCTATAGGAAATAATTGAGAAACAATGTAAATTTTTACATATGAGGAAGAATGTTCTTTGCGCTATTAGTTATAATTTCAAAAAATATTGAGAGAAATAATTGAACATCGCCCAAGTATACAAAAAGTAATTTTTTCAACCAAATTATTATACACCTACATAATTAAAACTTTTGAAACTATTAAAATTAAAGAGTTTATTATTGACTGAATTGTGCCCCCACAATTCCATATGTTGAAGTCTTAACCCCCCATATGAATGGAGTTTGTAGCAGGTTTAGGAAAATAATTAAGATTAAATAAAGTTATGATGGTAGGGCGCTAATCCCATAGGATCGGTAGTGTCCTTATAAGAAGAGGAAGAGACACCAGAGATGTATTCTCCTCTGTGTGACAGAGGAAAGACAATGTGAGGGCGTAGCTAGAAGGTGGCCATCTGCAAATCAAGAGGAGTCACTAGACATAGACGCCTGGATGGCACCTTCATTTTGGACATCTAGCCTCCAGAATAGTGTGAAAATAAATTTCTGTTGTTTAAGCCAATCACGTGTGGGATTTTGTTATGGCGGACAAGGTGACGAGTATAAAGATCATTAATTCAAGAAAATATTCATGATATACTGTAAAAACATAAAGAAGTTTAAATAACAATTGCATGCAATATAAACTCAATTTTGAAAAATAGGCATTCTGAAGCATAAGATTTTTTAAAAGAGAGAGAACATATTCAAAAGGTAAATAGCCCTTCTCTTTATGTTGGGATTATTGGTGATTTTGTTTTATTTCTTTCCCTTTTCTATAGTTTTATTTTTATTAATTGTGAGTACAAATTACGTATTCAAATATAAATATATGTAAAATAGTAATAGATAGTTGGAGGTGAATGGACAAACTTACTTTGAAATGTAAACAAGAAAATATAACACAATATCCAGAAGTCAGCCATGGTATCTTATTCCTTCAATTAGAGTGAAAGTAAAAGAAATGAGGAGGAAATTCAGGAGATGTCCATTATCTCCCACGTATAGGAGGGTGATCTACTATTGGAATCCCCTGCAGTATGGAGGAAGTCAAGCCCGTGGTAAAGCACATTATGTCACTCTTGCCTTGGTCAAGATTGGCTCAGGGGTCAAGGCCTCACTGAGCATGCAAGTGAGAACATGGGGGGGCAGGCCGTGAGACCCTTGAGCATAGCAAAGCAAGTGTGGAGCACCGAGGACATCGTCGGAGCAAATGAAGAACTCCTCTCCAGGAAGCCTTTGTGTTCACATGAATGAAGTCAAAGAAACATAAAGGCAACAATTTGAAGAATCATATCCAAACAAAAAAGATCAAAACAAATAGAAACAAATACAAATAAGTAAAAGAGGAAAATGAAATTGTTAATTCAAATAGATTAGGAAATTCAGGGTTGGAAAATGAAAATGCCAATGATTAAGAAGTCTTCCAGCGTTTATCTCTCTCTCTCTCTCTCTCTCTCTCTCTCTCTCTCTCTCTCTCTCTCTCTCTCTCCCCCCTCCTCTATCAGGATAAACACACACTGACAGTGAACATATGTTTACATTTGTCTAGTGGCATATGGGAAACAGTAAGAGAAAGTCTCAAGTATAAAGAGTTGTATTAGCACACAATGGAATCCAAATCCATCAAGTGTTATATGTACATGATTATAGTCGCCTGTTCAGTTCTATTTAATTTCCATTTTAATTGGAAAAGGTGTACTGGAGAACCAAAAAGATGACAAACCATCTTAGAAGTTATTAATTCCAGGACTAAGGAAGATAATGTTTGTATTTTCCAGAAAAGAGGCAATTAAAGTGAGATTATGATTGACTGGGATAAGAAGAAAAGCAGACAAAGTAGAGAGTGAAATGTTCAATGGAATAATAGCAGTGAGAGGGGCATGTGGCATTGCGATTAGTTATGATAAAACTATCCAGAAATACAGCAGCCTGTCATATAATTTGTCCTGATGGTAAGAGTCACATTAATAAATGTTGATATAATAAAAACAGTGTGACATTAGACACACAGAGCAATATGGCAGAAGCTCTAGTCTGTAGATGCATGAAGAATAATAAATCTTTGGCATTACAATAGTAGTGATAATAATAAAAACTATAATCACTATAATAAGACTAGTAGTTATTAATATTCTTTAAAATTTACCGAAGACCCAAGTACATCCCTTTATCACTTTAGCTTTTAATTTATTCTTGTATTTAAAAAGTCCCTTTGAATTATAAATGAACATTTGAAAACATGCTTAGTAAGAGACACTTTGACTCTTAAAAATTTATTATTTGCAAGTGTAGAATGGAAGCATCATGTTAAATATTCTGCTTAAGGCAAGGCACGTGTGACTTCTCCATGGAGGGGGAGGAAAGTTTTTCAGGCTTCACCCATTCCAAATGTCATAAAGGAACTGCATTTTTAAATGAAAAGGAGATTTATTTACTCATATATCAGGGAAGAAGAGAAGTGGGCCCTGGGACTCAAATATGTTATCAGAGTGGGGTTTCTGTGTCTCTATTTGTCTTTCCTTCACAAAGATTCTCGCTATTTGCTAAGTATGTTAATCACCAGGAGCTTTTTATTTTCCCACCTTTGCAAACCCATTGAAAAGGGCACCTTTCTCCTAATCCCCAAAGACCAACATGATTGGTTATGTTGGGGCCTGCACCCATGTCTCCATCCGGTGTATAGAAACCCCACTTCAGCAGCCAGTTAGCTCATTCCCCCATCCTAAACATCATCAGCATGCTGTCACGTGCAGACCCACTGAAACCACATGGAGTTAGGGAAAATTTCTTGAAGAAACATGAAGATGAAGGATGGGAAAGCATGCAGAGGCCACTCAAAATGTCAACTATACTCTGCTATGGTAGGAAAGGTATCCGAATGTACTTCCTTTTTATGGCACTTAGAGGTTTTGCTCTTTTGTGTTACTTACATCTGACAGATCTAGTAAGTTTCTGCCTTTCTCTTCTTCAGTTTACAATGTCACAGCTTTTCAATGACATAGCATTGTTAGTTTACATGTGTGTGTGGGTGCATGTGTGCCCACACATACACACACCATGTAAAATGCTTCCAGGAAGAAAAATGGTGTCAGAATTCTCAAGAGCAATACTAAAAAAGAAAAATTAATCATTGCTTTAAAAATTCTGAGAGATAATAATTCCCAAACTATAAGTCTGTAACTAGGCAAACTGCAATCAGGTCTGCATATGTTATAAGGTTACATTCATAAAACTACTAGAGGATGTGCTTCAGCAAAATGAAAGTGAAAACCATGAAAGTACAAAAAACAGTTTCCATAAAACAAAAGATTCAACCCAGGAGAGAGGCAAGGAAATTTCTCAACATTGTTCAGAAAAAGCTGTGGTAAAGGTATATAAAGAGCAAGCAGTTAGATTGAAGTAGATTAAAAACAAAAAGTAATTCTCCAGAAGATATGTTTCTAGAAAATAAAATAAACCAATATGTCTTTGAACACTGAAAAATATTAGCTCCATTGAAAAATTTGAAAATAAGAGTATAGAAAATAGTGTTAACTCTAATATAAGAAAAGGTTGTATAGTAATGAAAATATAATTATTGTACACTGTGTGGCACAGATATGAGTAATATTTGGGTCATTAAAATGAAATCAGAAAAAATTGATTTTACTACTAATAATGTTATACCAATTTTGTGGCTTGCAAAATGGGTCCTAGGCCACCAGTGTTAAGATCACTTGAGAAATTGTTAGACATGCAAATTCTTGGGTTCTACCTCAAAACCAGGGAATCAGAAACTCGGAGAATGAGGCCCAGCAATCTGTGTTCATGAAGTCCTTCAGCTGATTCTGGTGCCTTTGAAACCCTCTGCTCTAATTATATGAGATGGATATGAGTGGTCCTGGAGGGAAAGAGTATGAAAGCTGGACACTTATCTTCTTGAGTCGAATATTAGTGGAAAACAGAAAAATCAGAATAATAATATAAGAGTATTCTGAAATGTAGGTATCAATACCAATGGAACAAGGTACAATTATTAAAAGTGTTCATTTTGGGGGAATCAAGAAGTAGAACTGGAAAGTATAGGACAGGGAACTGTTATTTTTCTTTATGACATTTTTAGTGATATTTGACTTTTTAATTATGTAAATGTGTAATTTAATAAAAATGAAAAAATAATTGGTAAGTAATAAATATCAACAAAAGCACTGATTTCCAAGAAAAATAACAGAGACATAATATTTGTACAAGTGATTAATATCTTCTTGTATAATTTGAAAAATGTGCTTTTGTCTATCATTCTTTACATTATTGTCTTTGCCTTAGAGCAGCAATTTTCATCCAATGTGCTGTTGCGCACTGTGCCTCAAAAATTTTTAAAACATGCAACACCTGACTATTTAGTCAGAGACACTGACCTCCTTTCCCTTAGATTGTCAAATAAAAACTGACAACAGCCAACACAACAACAGCTGTCTGGTGTGAATAAATAAAAATTATACCTATTTTTTATCAGATTGGCACAAAGTGTAACATTTTTGGCATGCCACAGAATTTTAGTAATTAATTTATGTGTGCCATGAGATGAAAACGGTTGAAAATCATTGCCCTAGAGTTTGCTATTCATTTATGAATTTTCTGAAAATAAAGTGTTATATAGCTAGAGGTTAGATGTCCATCTGAAAATAATGATGTTAAAGTATTAAAGACCTCCCCAAGGAAGTTGACAGAGATAAAAGGAAATGGCATTATAGATGTTTAGAAGAAGGAACTACTAAGTGTGTGGCCAGTTTTTATGGAGAAGAAAAAAATTGGAGTTGACTACATCTATCACAATGGAGTTTGGGAACTGGACTAATGACAGCCCTGGAAATTGAAAGCAGAAGGTCAGGAAGATGACTCAACTTCCTAGAACATTCAGATACAGATGTCATAAAAGCAAATGGGTACTCAGACCTGCAGTGTAGACGGAATAAAAAAACAAGGCTATGGAGTTGTCAACTAACTGCCTTTTCTATAGGAGGAGAGGTTAAAACCATGGCTTGATCAGCCAAGAAAGGACAGAACTTTCTTGAGGCTCTTGACATTATTGTCATGGTGGGTTCCTTAGTTTTCTATTCAGACTGTGACAGTTCAATAAATACTGTTAGTGATGATCTATTGCTTTCCTAGTGCTGGGGCTGTGTAGTGTCTGATAATGTAAAACTAACATGAAATGATGATTTATATTTCCATGATTGCTTGATGGATAACTAAGAAGAATGTTTAAATATATATATGCAAATGAATTGATTAACCCATCTCAGTTTTCAAAGGATCTGTTTTATATTCAACTTTCACATAGACTTTTTGATTTATCAGAAGATTTAACTGTGTATAGTATTTGGGTTTACACAGAACAGGATGAATTTTAATGAAAATCATTTATCATCTTCAGGACTTAACCAATACATGTACAAGTCACGACTGTTACTCTTTTGAAAATTTCAGCTTATTGCAATGGGATTATATCAACTTCCAGAATAGGACCTTGGGTTTTGAACTCACCATTTAGAAAATATCAGAAACACAATATAATTTTTAGAATGATAATGATAACCCAGTCTCAAAAGTAATGATTATTCTTTTTTCATTTATTTATTTATTTTATTTTAATTGTTGTTCTTGTACAGTTTTCTTTTACTGCCTTCCTAGCCCACTGCCCTAGCTGTAACTCAAGCTCAATAGTAATCATGATAATGAGGATAAAAATAATTTCTTGAGTACCTACCATATACCAGGTTCTATGTTAGTAGTCTTTATATGTTTGATTTAATTTCATTTAAATCTCATCAAGGTTTCTCTACCTTATAGATATAAAAATTGAAGTCAGGAGACTATGTGAGGGTGACTATATGAAAATATGGTCATTTAGCTGTTATGATAGGAGCATAAAACTCTAACCTAAGTTCTCTCCCTACAAAGTCACTATTTCTCCACACTCTGAGTCATCAGCAAAAAATATGAACTGATCTCATGTTCATCTTTCTTTAAAGCTCACATATTCACATCAATGCCACAGTATATCACAAAAGAACTAAAGAAAGTAAACAACTTTATCCAGATGCTGCATAAAACTTTTATAATGTTGAATAATTGATAAATGAATGAATGACTCAATGAATATTTACTGGCATCTACTAAAATCCTGTCATGTATTACTGCAAACAGGAGAGCTAAACATAATAGCTATCTGTCACTTATTGAGTATCATTTTACACATAATGAAATAGAGGTTTAGAGAATTTAAACCTAGAGAATAAATAGTTGTGGAAGGGGGATGCAGAAGACTGAATCCTGGGTAAGCAAACTTCAAAGCACATTTTTTATTACTGTTATGCCACCTCAAAAATAGAAGACTATGTTCCTTATCAAATTAGGGAGACAAGATTCAATAATAAATAACCAATGAGATTAAATATGGGCATTTTATTTTTCATATTTTTTTAATTTTTTTATTGTTGTTCAAGTACAGTTGTCTACATTTCCACCCCAACACTGTCCCCTGCCCCACCCACACCCACCTCCCACCTTCAATCCTACCCCTCTTTGGCTTTGTCCTTGGGTCCTTTACACATGTTCCTTAACAACCCTTCCCCTTCTTTCCACCATTATTCCTCCCATCCTCCCCTCTGGTTACTGTCAGTTTGTCCTTTATGTAAATGTCTCTTGTTCTATTTTGCTTGCTTGTCTGTTTTATTGATTAGATTCCACTTATAGGTGAGATCCTATGGTATTTGTCTTTTACCACTTGGCTTATTTCACTTAGCGTAATGCTTTCTAGTTCCATGTATGTGATTGTGAAGGGTATATGGGCATTTTAAAGGTACACATTTGAAACCATTTACAAAACACCATTTGAGGATCAGTTTTATGGGTCTACAATGCTCTTTTTGTATTTTAAGTTGAAAATGCCCTACCACCATTTCTGCAGTTCAACATGAAATTCCACCAACTGTTCTAAATACAGGAAGAAATAAAATGCACTTTTAATACCATGGAAATAATTATTTTTTTCAAGGTCACAATCAATCATCATAAACTCAGTACCTTCCTCTTGGGAGAAAAATGTTCAAATCTGTAATTATATTTTTGTCATTTTGAAAAGAATTTGCCCATTGATACAGTGAGTCATAAAAAAAATCTGTGTGATATTCATTGTAATCTGTTGCATCTTTACTTTGATTTTTGTTCCACAAAATAATAGCAATTGTAGCAATAATACTAATATGTATAATTATTATTTTTGTGGTACTTCATTATTTCAAAAATGTTTTTATATTCAGTGTTTTGCTTAGCTCTGATAATAGTCCTCTAATTCAGGACAATGATGACAATCATTTCTATATAATAGATACAGATGGCCAGGGAGGTTTAGAATGTTTTTCAAGGTCATCCAATTACTAGGTAGAAACGCTGGGAATCAAACACACAGCTCTTAAGGAAGGAAAGCCATTGAAAGCAAGATAGCCATTGTTTATCTTTTTTAAAATTATACAAACAAGGCAAGGCCTTTCTTCTTACTAGTCTAAGAACACAGCTGACCGAGTAAAGTACAGTAGTGAATTTGACTGATTCCGATTTCAATGCTCTTAGCTTCTGGCTTTATTTGCCCACTTTCAAGGACTCCTGCCCCTTTGCTGCAAATGCTGGCTGTATTTTCTCATGGTTTTGCTACTGCAAAACATTACAGGGTGATTTTTCTCATTGAATTTACAAAGAGGCACTGACCTCCAGCTCCAGCTACAGCTCCATTTCCATTTCACTTAGCATCAGTAATTTCTTCTCATGGATTCTGGTTGTTATTTCAGTATAACTTCATACTCTCCTTTCCCCTGTGAATCCATCTGAGTCTCTAATGGAGGCCAAAACCCATCTCAATGATCAACCAGCTGAAGTTTGAAGAAAATATTTCCCTGACCTGAGAAGGACTGGAATGAGGGGAAAGAGGGCAAGAAAAGAATATAATTAAAAATGGGTACAAATAGACAAATGATATGGGTTTGTTTCCTTGAAACAGAGGGAGAAAAAAACTTAGGCTGACATGATCCAGCAAAACCAAAGGGTCTCAGATGTTGGAAACACCAGGACCAGAGGCCTCTGGTACGTTGCCAGTATTCTGAGTTGTTGGGTCCATAGATCTAAGCTGACTTAAGAACAGAAAGAGATTTCCTGTGTGAAGGAATATGAAACATATGCATTAGTACTAGCTATGCTCAGCAGTGTTCTGAGTCAACTTGTTTTGTGAGGCACACTGATAACTTCTTGAGTAGCCTGCAAAGCATGAAGTGCTCAGATGACCTCAGTATGCTAAAGCTCTTTTTAACAGAAGACACTTTGTTCAATCTGACAACAAACTCATACAGAACTTTTACTAATTTTAAAAATGTAAATGAGATGTTTTCTTAAGGCTTAGCTAAAAGCAAGTGCTCAGAGAAGATTGTTAGGAATTTGTCTATGTCCATCCTTTACGCCTCTTTTGCTCTGCATTGCTTTCATTCTCAGGAAAGGAATTGCATCTTTGTGAGTGCTCTGGGCTCATATTTAACTCCTTCTGGAAAGGACCCAGAACCCCCTAAAATGGAGCTGCTATAACATTGTGAGAATGTGGTGTCACTGAAGAACATGGTGTGGAAGCCCACCTCTAAAGGCCACCAAGAACATATTTCTAGTCAAAAACACCATTTAGGTTCTTTAGCTTGTTGCAGAAAGAAATTGTTTATCTCCTGGGGACCTAGATGGGAAGAGAGAATTGGACATAGCTTTCATATGATTTGGGCTTCTGTTGGAAGGTTCCAAGCAAAGTTTAAGAAGCAGAGTTCAGATGTTTTTAAAAACCAAAGGCAATTTAATGACTGGGTATCATAATAAATGTAACTGAGGAGGCAGGTGGAAGAAAGTGGAATTAGAACTGCTCTCCTGAAGTAGCCGCAATCACAGAAGGGTGGTGTGGATCAGGCATTTCCATGGTCATGAGGAGCCTGGTATGCATCTTGTTCAAATGTGGTCAGACTGACTATATGTGTTTTCCTTGTTTGAGCATTATTTATGTTTCATAGGAAATGTTGCACTCTTATATTAACAGGGCCATTTTGTTTGTTTTGTTATGCTTACTTTTTTAGTGGTTCAAATTGGAATGACAGGCAAGTTCCTTCCCTCCTGATCCTAATCCTTGTTCTCTCTTTTCCATCTTATTTCAATGAACATTCATACCATTGTATTGTGACAAGAACATATAATAATCCCCTCTTATCCAGAGTCCCTTTACACAGCCCCTTTCACTTAGCTGTGGTTGACCTCCGTCTGAAAATATGGCATGGAAAATTACAGAAATAAACAACTCATGAGTTTTAAATTGCATGCCATTCTGAATAATCCGATGAAATCTTGCATTGAGTGTTGCAGTATTGCAGTGCTTGTGTTCAAGTTGCCCTTATTTTACTTACTAATGGACCAAAAGTGCAAGAGCAGGGTCTCTGGCAATCCAGATATGCCAAGGCAACTCGTAAAGTTTTCCTTTAAGTGTAAAGGTAAAAGTTCTAGACTTGATAAAGAAAGAAAAAGTGTACACTGAGGTGGCTAAAATCCACAATAAAAATGGATCTTCTATCCATGAAGTTACAAAGTAGAAAAAAAATTAATACTAGCTTGCTGAGAGAGAAGTGAGAGACCACATTCACGTAACTTTTAATATGGCATATTGTGATAATTGTTCTATTTTTATTACTGTTAATCTCTTAATGTGACTAATTTATAAATTAAACTTTATCACAGATACGTATGCATAGGAAAAACTAGCATACATGAGGTTTGGTAATATCCAGTTTGCAGAAATGTACTGGAGGATCCGAGAACAAATCATGTGAGATAAAGGGGGCACTACTGTACTCACCAGTAAAGGGAATGGAATAAAATGGAGCAAGCCCAGGCAATTCCTTTTTGACAGACTACTAAGGTCTGAGCATTCCTCAGGAAAAAGTAACAGGAAGAGGTAGCACACCCTTCCGTAAAATGGATATAGTCCTCTCACTAATCTCCAGCCACAAAAGCTGAGATTGGAAGAAATCTCAATGGTTTACTGCCTTTGAGACAAAGGAACCCAACACACATATTCTGTGTTTCAGCAAATTTCTCTGATTCTGATCAACCAGTTCGGGAATACTGCCTTGCTTAGCAGGAATTGGTAAGAGAGATCAGTCTTAGGAATGGGAAAAGCATCTTTTCAGTGATGCTTGAACACAGAAGAGTATCATGTTTAAGAACATGGGCTTTGGAACCAGAAAATGTAGAATCAATGTGTAATCCCATCATGAATGTTCATGTTATATTAGATAAGTCACTAAGGCTCAGTTCTCAAAGGCTATTCAACAGGTTGTTGTGAGGATTAAATGAAGTAATACATAGGGCTCTTTCATAGTGCCTGACTCACACTGAGCAGAGTACATGGCGACCAGTAGCAGAGTTATGAAGAGACCATGAGGTCACAGTGCTCCAGAAAAACCAATGCTGGAATAAAAGGAGAGATTTCTTGATAGAGATGTCATTTGGTCACAGGGTTTCTCTATTCTGGTCCAGAAGCTAGTCATTTCCTCAGAGTATGCCTTCATACGGGAAAAAGTAGAGCTGCACAGATAGAATTATCTGCCTACCATAGCAAGGTTTAGGTGATTAACGCATGTGCTCTATGTACCAGATAATGTGAGAGAAACTGGGAATTAATGATGAAAAGATGATCTGCATCCACGCAAAACTCTCAGACGTTATTGTAATTAATATTTGATACTGGTAATGGAAACGCTCAGTTCCTATTTGCAGCGCAAGCTGCAGGTGTATTAGGAAGTATCTGAGGTTGTCTATAGCAGACTCAGGCAGCATGACGCAGTGATAAAGTTGGCACTGCAAAAGGTTCCTGAACAGAGACCCTAAACTCCTGTTTCTCCAATTCAGAATCAGAAAATTAGGAAAGATGGGTGAGGAAGTATTTTCTAGATACAAGATCAGATTTTTTATTATACGAAGAGATCTAAGAGAAATGTTTTGCCAAGAATTTTAAGCACAGATAGGTTCATTCTCGCTGCATTTTGGTATATTTGGATCCTGCTTAGGAACAAACAAGCGATTGCATTAACTGACCTCTGAGTCAGCCTTGAAGACATGAGGAACACTGAATTACTGGAAATTCATTTTGCCACAAGTCTCAAAACAAATCATGTTCAAGGGTCAGTGATTCTAATTTTACTCAGAAATGTCATCGGAATACACTGTTGCCCTTTGTCTTCCCAAGGTTTTTACTTGCTTCTCTAATCAAAAGATAACACCTTGACAGCCAAAGCACAATGATGTTTTGCAAAGCAGTCTTTTTTTCCCTTTAAATAACATCTGGTAGGAAGCCAGTATAGCAGTTTGCATCCTGGTAACAGTGCCACAGACTCACTGAGGCACAAGTGCAATAGACATGCTCTCTCTATCATGAACTTACAGAATGTATTTGGTCAAGTAACCTCTGTGGCCTAAGTTTTCTAATAAAATAAAAGAAGATGGATTAGTAATATTTTCTCATAAAAAATATGAGCCCTGGCTGCTTTGGCTCAGTGGACTGAGTGCCAGCCTGCAAACTGAAAGGTCGCTGGTTTGATTCCCAGTCAGGGCACATGCCTGAGTTGTGGGCCAGGTGCCCAGTTGGGGGTGTACAAGAAGCAACTAATCGATGTATCTCTTGCACATCGATGTTTCTCTCCCTCTCTTTCCACCTCTCTTCCGGTCTCTCTAAAAATAAATAAATAAAATCTTTTGAAAAATTATGAAAGCTGATAGGTTTGTATGTCCTCAACAAGAAAGTCACTTTTTTTTTTTTAGTTGGAAAGGTGTTTAATTTTAATGATATAAAGGTCAAGTATTTTGGTACACAGTGTTATCAACAATTCATCAGAATAAAGGGTACGTGCAAGCTTCTGGCTACACATTGTTGTTGGTAAATTGAAATCAATAGAGCATTTAAACGTTATTGATTTTTTTTTCAGATTTAAGCATCAAGTGTATATAAAATATATTGAAACTGAGCTGGAAATACGTAATCTCATATGGTTCAATGACATTCAAAATTGAGTTGATTTAGAAAGAAAATAACAAATCTTGTACTTCTTTCTCATGTTAAATATTTATATCTTAAATTACCGAAATACTATTAATGATACCTAACATTTACTAAGTGCCTACTTTACAGAAGAAACTGTCTGTGCCCATATTATCTATAATTCTATAATTCTCACAATAACCCTGCAATATTTTTATAAATAATATTGGGTTTGATAAATGGTAGCTTCAGGCTTTGAACCCATGTGTAGCAGATTTGAAAGTGCCTGCAGTGTTCTTGGTAACATTCTTCTCTCCATAGTTCATCTGAAGAGGTAGAAAAATATAAGGGGAAATATAGTAGTTTGTCTTGAAAGATCTCTTCCCTCCCCAACTGATGAATCGTCTCCAACATCGATCGATGTGTGTTCTTGTCAGTCCTCTTTCCTTGAATTGGAGCTGACCCCTAATATTAGCTGTGAATAGGAAAACACAGCAGAAGGGGGATCCAGTGACTTCAGAGGCTAGCTTAGGCAAAGCCAGGCAGCTTCTGCAGGGCTTTCTTAGAAAGCTCCCTCCCAGGGAACATTCCTCAGCCTGATCACTTTCTTTCCAGCTGGCCAACCTGGCCCACAACAGGCCCAATGCCATGTTTCCACAGACATAATGATACTCTAGAATAATCTAGATTGATGTCCATGTAGATGCTCGAGAAGAGAACGCAAGCAAATAGAAGAATCCTAGGCTGCAGTTTGCTTGGTTCCTTCCTCTCTTCATTTGAAACGTGTGTGATGCCCTGTGCCTGGCACTGGTGGGATTGGGATGAATGAGAAAAGGTTCCTGACGACAAGATGCTCATCAAATAAAGAAAGACACAGACTCATGTCTGGCAAGCAATTTTGTAAAAACTTTCAGGTAGAAAGTACAGCAGGCGTGGTAACTCCTGGCTAAGGGAGTGTGCAGCCCTTGACGGGACACCCTCAGCGTGTGCCCAGACCTGGTGCTGAGCATGAGAAAGGAGCGAATCACACTAGCACCAGGCGGCAAGCAGAGTAAGCCTGAGGAGGGCCTTCTCTGCACAAGGAAAAATAAACAATTGAAAAGCAACAATAAGCAATAGGAATGCAGGCGGATATTTTATTAAAAATGTTTTGATAAAGTCCAGAAACTTTCTGTGTTTGAAAAGTCTGCACCACTTCTCTCAACCCAAAGATACGAAAGGTAGTTTCCTTTGAGACGGAAAGCTATTTTTCTTTGCCTTTGGTTCTGATACGGAGGTAGAGGGAAGTAGTAAATTAAATCAGATTTTAAAAATTACTTAAAGTACAATATCCTAGACACTGTGAAACAAGGTAAAAAAATCAACACAATCCTTATGCTCATGGAACTTAGAAATCAAAATAAAGGAAATACTATGAAGCAGTGTGGGAACTGGGGGAAACTACATGTTAAGAGAATTTCCTTATTTAGTAACCTCTAAAATAATATTTAATGACATTTATTGAGAGCTCAGCACTTCTTTAAGTGCTTACACTATTAACTTATTCAATTTTCACAGTATAGGCATGAAAGAGGTATTATTATATAATGTATGTCTATGTCTGTTTTAAAGATGAAGAAACTGAGGTGTAAGAAAGTTGTATAGGAGGAGGAAAAGCGGCGAGTAAGATGGAAGATGAGGAGGTCGCTGAGAGCTGGGAGGAGGCCGAAGACAGGGGGGGAAATAGATGTTTGGGGAAAAAAACTGAAGATCACACAAAAGGAGAGCAGGAAATCCAAGTCTCCTCCCAAAGTGCCCATTGTGATTCCGGATGATAGCCTTCCCACGGCGCTCCACCCCCCCCCCCCCACACACACACACACAGTTCCGCATCCTCAAGAGGCCCACCAGCAACTGAGTGGTCAGCAGCCCCAACTCCACCAGCAGGCCAGCCCTTCCAGTCAAGTCCCTAGCACAGCGGGAGGCAGAGTAAGCTGAAGCCCATAAGCAAATCCTAGGCAGCGCCAGCCCTGAGGAGGAGCAAGAGAAACCTATCCTCGACAGGCCAATCAGGATCTTCCAACCAGAAGACAGCAGGCAGCCCAATAAGGTGGTAAGACAGCCTTTGGGTCCTGATGGGTCACAAGGCTTCAAACAGCACGGATAAGAAAAGATGCCACCACTGCCACCATTATCGCCTCCTGGGTTGTCCGCCACAGGTTGCACTTCCATGGCAGACAGCTGGACTTGAGCAGAGGGAACGACCTGATTTATTTGCACTGTGATCCCCTATGCTCCGTCCACTGTGACCTTGAACCCCATGCGCTGTGACGTCCCTCTTTCCCCCTCTTCCCATTGTGATTGGCATGTCTACAAGAGCTGTCCCAAGTCAATGGAAAGGGAAAGGATCGAGGTTAGGGGACTTAAGAGTAGAGAGTCAGGACAGTGCCACTTGGCCACTTGGGGTAAAGCCAGTGCCAGCAATAACAGTTTATCACACTCATTAATTTGAGAACTGCCACCCACCCACCCCCAAGTGCATGTGTTCATCACTTAAAAGCAAGTTGCATTTGAAAAATAAATATCCTTTCTTCTTTTTCCTTCCTATTTTTATTTATACAAATATCTGATTTGCAAGAAAAAGTGCATGGGGGGGTTTAGCAGTTTAATGAATTTTTCATTAAGAAAGGGTAGTTTGGTAGTCTACTTAAAAAATGTTTCTGGGAAATTCACTAGAAACATTCAACAGTAGGTTTTTGGTGAGCTTAGCTTCTGTATTCCTATTGCCACCCAGAAAAGGGGCAGGGCTCTGTAGCCCCCAGGACAGTTGAACACCTCATGCCTCTACCTCCCTCCCCCCAGCTAAGTCCCAGGGCATCATGTCCCTGCCTGGAGACTGGGCTAGTTCTATAGGCTCAGAGAGCCTGGGGAGGGTGCCAACCCCACCTCTAGTATTTGGGGAGATGGGGAAAGCAAACAGACTTTCCCTTCCCATTCCCCTCAGGGTGGTTCCCTACCAGCCAGGCTTGCTAGTTCTAGGAGAGAGCACGGAGTGAGACTGCACTCCTGAGATAGAAGGAAGGGATGTGAGACTTGCTCACTATGTTGCTGTCAGCATAAGGAAGCCAGGAGAGAGTCTGGCTCCAGGACTCAGCTTCCTGCCTCGTGTGTCAGGAAGGTGTCAGAAGGGGTCTGTGGAGGGCCATCTCTGTTGATGGCATCAGCTGGGTAACTGTAGCTGGTACATCTCCTTTTTGAAGTCACTATCGTGGGAGCGGACCACTCTGAATACATACGGGAAAGGACAAGCTGTGCACTGCAAAGGTTGGTGATGACAGACTGGTTCCCCATAGACCTAGGCTACCCTTCACTCTTTTTCCAGAGCGAGGGCCTGGAGTAAAGGCAGTTTCCCTTCTGTCCCTGGAGCCTAGAGATTTGCTTTGGCTCCTTGAGGAGGAACAGTCTACGAGGGCAGCTGCCCAGAGCAGCTGGGTGTTGTGCAATCTGGCTCCTCTCCAGCTTTCTCTGCTCTCTTCTGTTGCACTGCGCCTTATCCCTCAGCCAGCCAGACAGCCTCCCCACTCAGTGGATGAGCTTGGAGTGGTTGGTGTGACATTTTTGTGACTAGGGCAGCTTGTAGTGCCCACGGTGAAAAACTAGGTCTCGGGGGCTCACTCCACCTTTGGTTCACCTGGCTCTCGGCCTCACCCTGTGGGAAGGTAGGCCAGGCTCAGTAAGCCATGTCCCATCACGTCTTTCCCTTAGAAGGGCCAGCTGCCAGTTGAATCAGCAACTAGTCCATAGTGCAGTCTTACAACTGTGTGAAGCCAGGAAATTGTCTCTGAGTAGAGCTGGAACAGAGCTGCAGTCGGTGAGAACCTACAGGGTGTTGAGTTGCGCCCAGAGACTGGGGGAATTACCCCCAGGAGTGGGCGAGGGAGAAGGTTGGCTGCTGTTTTTATAGTTCCACTGCCCTGACCAAGTTTCCTCATTCCAAATGTATAGTGTCCATCCCTCACGTAATAGTGGTTTCCGGCCCAAAGTGAGACTGTCCTTTCTGCTCGAGAAAGGTACAGAGAGGTAGGCCAGGTGGAAAGCCCAGAAGTGCTGATTGCCCAGCCATTGGTACTCGTGTTCTTGCCCCCATCACCCTCCCCTGATGGAGCCAGAGGGAAGACTGGCTGATGGGTGTCTGTGGATTGAGGATGTAGTAGGGACTGGTGCTCCCACTTCCCTCTGGCCAAAGATGGGGCTCTGCCCACCGTGTGCCTGTCACCACCCACTAGCAGTCCTATCCTTGGTTTCCCAGATGGAGAGATAGCAGGCAGATTTTTCAGTTTTAAAGAAATGAAAACAGGAAACTATTGGGGGAAGTGGGAGGGGAAATGAGAGAACGGCTTGGATTTTGTCTGTGTGTGGTGTTTTTTCTTCTCTGGGTAATTGTCTGTAACAGTGCTTAACTTTTTTTTTTTTTTTTTTTTTTTTTTTTTTTTTTTTTTTTTTTTTTTTTTTTTTTTTTTTTTTTTTTAAAGTAAGCTGCAGGCTTTGGCTTGGAAAACCCCAGGAGGGTGGGGGGCAGAAACTGGAGGCTGCTGCCCCTTTATCTGCCTTCATGGTTCTGTTCCCTTCCCATGGCTCTTCCCTGACCCCGTGAGCCAGGCCACAGACCTCCGAACTAGCTGCTTATCATGAGCCACTGCTCTGTAGTCAGCCTCTAACCAAAGGAGCTGGGGGTCCGGGCCTGGCGACCAGCCCTTCTCAGCCCACTCAATCAGGGTGTTTCCCCTCCTGCAGGCAGGAGACAACACCCTATCTGCTACCATCAGCCCCTTCCAGAGCCCACTGTCCCTCCCTGCCCTGCCCAGCCCAGCCATACCCTGCTCCGCCCCATCTGGGGATGCTCTGCACAGGGATGAGCCCTTAGAGCTGCCCCAGCCTCCCTGGTAAGCAGAAACTCTGGAAACCTCTGGGGTCCTGTTTCTTGGCCACATGATCCCAAGGGTGCACACGAACCTCTTGGGTGTCTGAACAGAAGGGCATGGGAGGGAGGGCCGCACCCCTGCTGTCCTGCCCTGCTGGTCTAGCAGGCAGCTGCCCACCGCACCCCACACTGTGGGCTCCTGAGTCAGCAGATTAAGCATTTTATAAATTGTACTTTAAATACATGTTTTAAACTTGAAAAAAAAAAAAAAGAAAGTTGTATAACTTGCTCAGAGTTTCACAGCTCACAACTACCAGTGCATATTTTGCATATGGCAAAATATGGTATATGGTGGAAAATGAATTCAATGCCAGGCGTTGTGGTTCTCATATTTGCTCTTAATCACTGCATTAGAGGACATTGTATTGCTCTGGTAATGGTTTTCAAGTTGCAACTTTCCCACCACAGGTGTGCATAGTGCCCTCCCAGAAATTATTTGGGTTTCATGTGGGGTCCAGGCATCACAATTTTTTCAGAACTCCAAGTGGTCATGAAGGAGGCTGTCCCTGAGTCACACTTGGAGAAACAGCCCTCTAAAAACTGGTGGAAATGCAAGGCTACTGTGATGAGTTTCAGGGATACTTACTGGTGCTGTAGGAGAAAGCATATGTATAGACATGAGTGCTGAAACCGGGCCCTGCAAAGCTCTGGCCTCCTCCCAAATACAAGCCATTTATTTATATAAATACCTACATAAACATCCAAGAAGCAAGGGAAGTTCCACCACTTCAGGAAGGAAGCTCCTTATTCCTTTTCTATGTCAGTTACGAAGGGTGAGGTGTGGCCAGTTCTTGCCTATCCCAGCCTGTTTGCGAAAACCTTCCTAATTAACCTCACTTTATAAAAATCCTACTTTTATTTTTTAATTTTATTTTAATTGTTGTTCTTGTACAGTTTTCTCCCTTTTACTCCCTACCTAGCCCACCGCCCCAGCCCTCCCCACCTCCCTCCCATTTCCATACCCCCTAGTTTTTGTCCATGTGTTCTTTATATTTGTTCCTGTAAACCCTTCCCCTTTTCCCCTGAAATTCCCTCCCCTCTCCCCTCTGGTGACTGTTCTTTTAAATAGGGTGACCCTTTGGTACCTGTGTAACTCTTTTCCTGTTGGCACATTCTTTGCGCCCATGCCAGTCTGTAGACTGTAAAATGTGCAATCAATGCCTTCCTATAGCTTACTCCCGGGCAGTGATAGCGGTATATACAGATGACCCCTCTAGATAAAATATTATATTAATTTCCTCTATGGCAAAGATGGTTTCTTCTCTGAATCCCATCTATACAAACTGATACCCAAAGGTGGACAGAGACTTGGGGTAGAGTATATAGAAAGGGGTAGAAAGTTCAGTAAGTATTTCTAGAACATTGTTAAAAATAGTATAAAGGTTACACGCAAACATCTTTCCAGAAAGGTTAAGTCAGGTTACACTGCAAAGCACTTGCCTCTTGCTCTTTCTTCTTTCTTGCTCACCCTCCCTCTCGGGTAGACATTCACATGCATACACTTCTACTCCCCTTCTTTCTTGTGTGTGTGCATACGTGTGTGTGTGTGTGTGTGTGTGCGTGCGTGTGTTTGGCCTGGATATATTAACTTTCACTCAATTATATCACTAAGATATAGAAAAGGGAAGCTACTGTTGATTGTGTTCATGAATTTGCACAAAACTTACTATTTAGGTTGCAATGCAACATTATCATCATACAACCTTTTCCTACAAAAGAGTTAAACCTTGTCAAGTTTATTCATCCATTTATATATTTGCTCATTCCACATAATTAATTAAATACATTCTATGTGCTGCTAGGCCCTGAGCTGGGCTACACCATTTATAAGTAGTGAATTTAGGATTTTCACATGTTTTTGTATGACCCCCAAATTCCAAAGTGTAATAGGTTTCCAGAAAACTGTTGGGAAAACCAATCAGTTATTATCTATTTAACTTTGGAATATTTCTTGGCTTCAAACATATGCATTCTAGTTTCAACTCAATTTTAGTCTTTTTCAAGAAATTGAGATTCTTTACAGAGCAAATTACAGAAAAGCAAACAAGGTTAAACAGAATAGGAAATTAATTGCCACTTGTAACTGAAAAATCCAGGAGACATACTTTTCTTTGAGAATGGTGTATCTAGGTGTTCAAAGTACATCCTCACGCATTACTCTGAATCATCACCTCTCCCGCTCTTTCTCTTCCTCTGTCTCTACCCTCTTCTTCCTCCTTTACTTTCTTCCTTCCTCCCTCCCTTCCTCCCTCCTTCCCTTCCTTCATTCTTTCTCTCTCTTCTTATCAGTACTGCTTTACTGTGGGTTGGTTAGAGTTCTCAGATTTCTTATTGTGAATCCCAGAGACTCTTTCAAATTACCTTCATATTCAGAAGTAAAGTTTTCTGTCATAACAGTGCTAACAAAATCATAAAATTAAATCTTATTTGGCCAACTTAAGTTATGTACATATTCCTTTAAAAAAAAAAAACAACAAAACCACCATAAGATTTTTTTTATCAGTTAGACTTGGGTCACTAGAATTTCTTTGAAAGTAGGACATGGAACCCCACCTGAAATATAACGTTCAATGAATATATGTCAACATATAATGAGCACCTATCACGTGCCAGACATATACCACATGAGGGGGATGGACCAGTGTCTGCACTTACAATGTTTCTGTTATAATGAACAGAGAACAGACTAACAGCAAATTCTCAAACTAAATCTGCATGTTATTATCTACAAGTAATAACATGCAGATTTAGGGGGGTGTGTGTGTTCAGGCATTCACACACACACAGACACACACACACCCCCCAACCAAACACATACACCCCAACCACACACAAACATATACACTCTCAATGGCCAATACAGGCAGGAAGATGAATTTTCCTGAAGTGTACTAGAATGTTATAGCCAGAAGGAATTATATATGTGCAGCTCAGCCTATATTATAGATGAAGTGACTGAGGCCCAGAGAGGGTCATTCAACAAGTACTTGAGAGCACTGATGTTAGGTCCCTGGTACCACACTCTTAACCTGGGAGTGCTCATTCCTAGAAGGACATGGAGCTTTTCTTTAGTTTCCTCAGTCACCCCTTACTTAGCATCTGACATGTATTTGTTCATGTGCATGCCGTAGGATAATGTAACTGGGCATAGCGGTGCAGGGAAGACATTTGGCCGAGGTCGAATTTTTCAGTTTTTTTCTTGCTTGTAATACTGTTAAGAATTTCTAAGCACTCATTTCTCACAAAACTAATCCTTTGGAAAGATTATGTAGATTCTAATCATTCTCTGAAATTTATAAAGATTTATATAGGTCTTAAGCTAAAATAAAAACAAATCAAAATCCCTGTTCTGTGTTTTCACTCAGACCAAAACCCAGTGGAATCCCTCTTTGAAATGCCTCTCTTCCTGAATTTCCCTCCACCACGTTGGTTTTTAAGAAGCAAAATTGCAAACACTGCACTCTTATTACCCCAGCCACTAATCCCTCCTATTTCTCATGTACTTCCTGTTTAATGATTGTTTGCCTGATAAAACTACATGGTGAAATTACTCCAAATCATTAACTCATTTTTCCTAAGGAAATCCCCCTATATATTTTAATGAAAAGAAGTATTTCTTCTGTCCATGTTTATGGTGGAAATCCCATTATTTCTCTATCTCAGACCTTCATTATTCTAATCTGCATTAGAAATCCTGTGATAGGTTCTCGTGACTGCAAAGGCTTGCTAAACGCCTAGATATCCATGAAGTCTCAAGCTGGGAAAATCTCCAGATTCTGCCCCTTCTCCCGCAACACCTTCCAGAGGAAAACTAAGTTGTGAGGGTTCAGTTCATTGCAGTAATGGCCAAAATATACAGCAAGGTCTCCAAGGGTGTCTATTACTCATTTTAACATAAACCCTGGGATCCTCTTTAGAAAATTAAATATAAACAGATCCCTTCCCTATATGACAGATCCAAATGAGTAAATATTAAAAGAAAAATTTCAGAACTGTTAAAAATATAGAATACTGTCTTTATAAGTAGGCTTATCCTAAAAAGAATAAATCTTTTATGTTCAGCATAAAAAATTGATAAATCCAGTTATGTTAAAATTGAGGACTTCTGTTCACTAATAGATGACATTAAGAAATCTGCAACGCATATAACTGCATAGATGCCTCTCTGGAGTGCGTAAAAAATTCCTTAAAAAACAAATAAGAAAATCAATCAGAAAAAAGCCACATGACCTTGTTAAAAAGTTTGCCAGATAAGAACAACTATTTCACACTTAGAGACATGCTAGGAAAATAAAATAAATAAAATAAAAATACATTAATCTCTAACTGCAATCACAGAAAGACAAATAATGACCATACAAAATGGTATTTTAAACCTTCCAGATGGATTGGCAAAATATAAGAAATATGACCCTACGAAAGGGTTGCTAAAGCTTTAAAGACAGAATAACCCTCATTTGGTGCTAAGAAAAGTACAAAGTGGTACACCCACTTTGAAAAACAATCCAAAATGTGTCCTAAAATCAATCATACATGGCCTGGCAATTCTGTTCAGCTGTACAAGTAACATTTGCCCTGGAGAAACACTTGCGTAAGGGACGGAGACATGTGCCAAGGATGGCCCCCGAAGTTTTTGTAACAGATTATTTGAGTTACAAAATGGGCTTGGGACTTCTGTTCAATAGCTACATGTCTTGAATTCTGCTTATGTTACATCTGGTCTACTAAACTATCAAATATTGCAAAATTTAAAACATTAAAATGTAAAAAATTCATGACAAGGGCATAAATAATATTCTAAGAGAATTCAGAAGAGAGTAACATTATGTAAGTTTACTTTAAGATCATGAGAGCAAGGGATTTCTTGTGTGGGAGCATTTTAACACACACCCTAGATGTATTAGTCATTATTTATAACTTGTCCTGTTTTCCAAATGATTTGAAATTACTTATAAAATGTTATGAAAAATGTTTAAATAACAGGGTGCAGAAACCAAGGTTTAGGGGAAATAAATGGAAAAAAATAAGCAAAAAAGACAAACCATTAGCAAATTGATATTCATGGTATTCAGTTAATTTTTGTTTAAGAAATGAAATGTCAATTTACTTCTACCAAATGGAGATGAAATACTATCAATTATTATATCGACATTTAATAAATTAATTAAAGAGGAAGGGCAGGGATTTTTTTGTTTGTTGCTTATTGGTTTGTGTTTTCTTTTTTTCTGGCACTATTTTCTTCAAAGAAAATGCGGTGAACTGTGGCAATAAAGGTCATTCTTAGCAAAAGGAATGTAAGTAAGGCATCAATGTAAAAATAAGCAAACAAATAAATCAATAAATGGAATAGTAAATGGGAATCAAAGGGAAATTCTACCTGACTTTGTTATAGATGCTTGGTGATGATTAATGAGGTTCCAAGGACAGACTGGAACCAGACAAACTGAGAGTAGCAGGCAGTAAGAGTCAAAGTGTGGGCCCTGGACCAGAAGCATCAGCACCTCCAAGGAGCTTGTGAGAAATGCTGATTCGTGGCCACGCTTCAGATTACTGAATTGAAAACCACACATACGACCCAGAAATCCATGTTTTACAACTCCCTGGGAAGTTCTAATATGTAGTAATGACTGAGAACCCCAAGACTAAGGAGTGGGGATGCAGACTAAATGTAATAAAGGGTCACTGAAGTTACGGTTGTCCAATCCTAAATCCCTTTAGGTTGCTGTGTTCCTGCACCACAGGGCCCGGGATCATTTCCTGCTACTGTCACTCAGCAGTGGAATGAGGAGCCCAAGTGGATACTCCTGCCTTCTAGTGCATTTCAATCCCAAAACAAAATTATAAAGCAGTTCTCATTTGAGGCTCAGTACTTATTTGCAGAGGAGGGTGTTGTCCTGTGTACTTCAGGATGCTTACCAGCATCCCTGGCCTCTCTACCTACCAAATGCCATTGGCATCATTTCCCTATTATAAGAAAACCAAAAATAACTCAAAATTTGCCAAATGTTTTCTGAGGGACAAAATTGCTTCTACCTGAGAAACACTTACTGAAGTATTTTCAAACTAAAATTTATGGTCTGGGTATCATTCAATCCCTGGCGTTATTCTTCCCTGTGTCCTTGGTGGTACCAGCACTGTAATCAAGGTTCAGGTTGGATAGGGAATTCTCCTAAAAGACTGAGATGCCAGATCACAGTGCATATTATAATGAAGACAGTGGGGAAAGTGCTAACGATGGTCATGATGTAAAGAAAATCATTTATAATAATTTGTCTAAAAGATCTTGAAATTCTCCTCCCTCAGAGAAAGAACCCAGAAATGTAAGAAGTTAATTCCAGAGACTTTCTATGATGACATAGACTCTGTGAAAGCCATTTCAGCCCAGAAGAATCAATTTTCTAAAAAGGTTTTATATGACAGCAGTCTTTAAATTTGAGTGTATCATTATCTTAGGAATTTATTAAACATTTAGATCCTGGGGCTTTAGTTTCACTAAAGTCAATAATGATATTTAGCAAGTATGGAGTACCTAATATATACCAGGCATTGAGCTAACCCCTACATACACAGATATATACATCCATACATGCATACGTATCAGACGCTTGGTGACACGTGACTGGTAAATCTTGGATCAGGAAATTAAAACATAAGTCTGTGTGTCTACAAGGTCCATGCTCATAATTACCACAAAGTCTTTCTGCTCATGAATGCCTTAAGCAGCAATGTCTCTGAAGACACCAAGTGCACAATTTTGAACAGTATCTGCTCTAGATGAACATTCAAGGTACTACATCCAATGTTTTCAGGTTCAAGAGAACATTCTCCCAAACAGCACTCAGCCCAGATGTAACGCAGTTCTCTAATTCTGAAATGGAACTCAGTTTATGCCTAACATAAATTTAGTAGTAGCTTTCAAAGCAGTTTCTGGGAGGAGAAAAAAAACACTACCATGTAAGGGTAAGTATGAAATCCTGAGAGAAATATTTAAAAATATATATTTGAAGTGTTGAAAGGAAAATAGTACTTTGTACTCTTTATCATCATTTTTTGTGAATACTGAATATATTCATGTTTATTTCCCTATGTTTTGTTTGGTAGCCCTAAGAGATGTTTCGAACATATCTGAATGTATAAGAGTAAATGCCCTGCATGTGTGATGCTGCATTATATATAAAACTGTGCACGTATATTAAATATGTATTTAAAATATATATCTCAAAATTCAGAAAATTTGATAGCTCTTTTTTTTGCCTAAATCTCGAATCATTGCTGCAGGCCTGGAAGGAAGAAATGCACAGAAATTCCCAGGCGTCATACTCACAGAACAGGAAGACTGGACTAATCCCAGAATCTTCACAAGTTGCTTTAATAACAAAAAATAAAAAGAGCTTGGAAAAAAAAGAATGCTGGTGGACAAGATGAAGTCATCAAAATGGAACTTTCATAATTTGCATACAGAAAGCTTAAACACTCTCTGTCTAAAAGACCACCAATACAAGAAATGGCCTGGTACATCAGCCTCTGAGGCAGGATTTACATGGAGCCTAGAAGAAGATACACATTAGAAACAGAACCAGACAGTGGGGAAATTTCAGGACCAAGATACTTTTGTAAGCATTTTGTGCTAATCACCACCCTCAGTTGTTTAATATTAGTGTTTCACAATGAGACGGTTAAAAGATTTAGAGGAAAAAACTTCGTCTTTGCAGAGACTGTCTCAAGCATTGCAGAAGGTTTATCTCTCCCTACTATCCAGAATGCCAGTAGTCCCCACCCACCTGCAAGAAAAATGCCCTTGACCAGTGAAGGCTCCTTAGCAGCACAGTAACACCTGGAATTGAGAATCATTAGTTATTCCTGTATTCTTCTTATTGATGAAATGCATGGTGAAACACTTGTCTAAAGAATTGTAATATTTATTCCATAAGATTTGCTCAAACAATCTTGTTTGAGCTAATGCCACCTAAAAAAAAGAAACTTTTCAAGTACATTTAAGAAAAAATACATCAGTCCCTTCAGTTCAACAATATCTATAGTCCTGATTCCAGAAGATATTTGTCGGCCAGGTGTGAGTGACCAGGCTCCACCTTCATTCTTTCATCCTGAGAATGGCACCTGGAGACAGCCACCATCAGTTTGGATATTACTCTGATGTGAGTCACTAATATGTGTAATCTGTGTTGTCTTCTCCATTCAATTTCAGGGTTTGAAGTTAGGCAATCCCAATATTTCCATTCTATTCAGTTCAGTCCTATTATAATCATAATGCAAGTTCAGTAATGTTGGATTTATACCAATTATAGTTCTGGCACTGTACTAAGTGTTGGATATAAAATAATGGCCAAAACATAGTACAGGTCTTGAAAAAACTCATATTCTAGTAGGAGGTAAATACGTAGGAACAAATAAATAGCATAAAATGTGATAAACCCTAAAGAGGTGACGGTACAATCCTGAAGCAACATAGAGGAGAAAGTAAATACCCCATCACAGAGAAAGGAGGAATTTTAGAAGATACTCTGATGCCAAAACCCTAACAAGAAATGGGCATTTATTACATGAAAAGTCAGGAGCATTTTTTTTTCTAAGCACTGTTATTAGCACATGGAAAAATAAAAGGCCTTTACCTAAAATAATCAGTTCAGGGAACAAAATATTACAATAGCCCTATAAAGACTAGTGGAGAATAGTAGGAAACTAGCCTAGAGATAGAATTAGATTCAGCTCATTAGAACCTAATGCATGAAAGATGACAATTTCATCCAATTGCTTAAAACCCTCAAATCTGTCTCCATTATGCAGAGTACTACTCAGCAATTAAAAGGAATGAACATGCCTCACCATGGATGAAGCTCAAAATAAATATGCTGTGTGAAAGGAAGCAGACAAAGCAAGAGTCTATGTTGTATCACTCCATTGGTACACAACTTTGGAAAATGCAAACTCATCTGTAGTGAAAGTAGATCAGTGGTTGCCTGGGGCTGGGGGTCGGGGGGCATGAGAGAGGTTACAAAGGGGTGCAAGGAAGCTTCTGAAGATGATACATTCACTGTCTTGATTGTGGGAATGGTTTCATGGGTGCATTTGTATGTTAGGATTGTGAAATTATACATGTTAAACATGGCATTTACTCTATGACAATTATACCTTAATAAAGTTGACCAAAATATCAAACAAAAAAGGAGACATATATTGCATTTGACTGCCTAAAAGCTCCATGAGAATAAACATAGAACCAAAAATATTTCCCCATTGGAGTGGTATAACAATTGGGTGAATGGGCCCCAGGGAGAAATCATGATGTAATTTAATTTAAAAATAATAAAGAAGAACAAATGAAGTTTTATTTGTTAAACACTTATTTCTAATATCACTCTCATTGCATTTGTATATATATGAATATGTAGTGTAGGTATGTATGCTGTTCTTATCTCTCCCTTCTAGAATGTTTTTCCTGGCCTCTAACTTACCTTTTAAACATCTATTTTCTCTCAAGGCAGCCCTATACTGCTCTCCACTTACTGGTGTTCATTCTAAGCTCAGGTATACATGGAGCAGCCCTTCTTGTATGGTGGAGTATGGCTGCTAAATATCCAACCTGCTAAATATCCCTTCACGTACTTACTGGCTTGGGTGTCTCTTCCACTAGAGAACCACCTTCACGTAAGCCACTACCTGTGTACTCTGAGCAATCATCAAAGTGTCTATCATATTAGTGCATACTTACTGAGGGAATCAATGCCATGTTTCTCATTCCCACCTTCATACAGACGTTCTGAACCATGGATGGAGAAGAGGTATGCCAGTGTGCCCTGCCAACTCCAGTTGACTAGCATTGGTCAGCCCTTTCTATTGACAAGGATTCTAATGTCATTTCTGAATTCTAGATGGAGGGCCATGTTTGCCTAGAAATGTCTGCCATGGTTTATTAAGGGAATATGGGAACACAAGCAACACGTACTTCTGATTTCTAAATTGAGAAATGTACAGTTAAGACATTATATAAAATAGTATTTTAAATCAACCTTTCATGCAAAATGGAGTGCCACTATTTCTTTCTAGAATGTGTGGTCTTTCTTCTATTTGTCATTTTGGGTGGAGAAATTGAGACATTCTTCATTTTCTCACGTGTTCTTATTTAGAGGAGAAAAGTCAGTGACAGATACGTGGCTCCACAAAGATTAACATTAAATTGGGGGCAGTTGAGGGGTGAGAAGAGAGAAAAGGGAGAGAGGGGGAATGGAAGATGACTTGGAGGGGGTGAACAAAGAAGCAGAAAGTGTGGGAGTTGTCCCCTGACAGTAAATCTCAGTGAAGGCCACAGGATGGATCTACGCACAAGGGCGACTTCTGAGGCAAACCTGCCCCATCTGGCCCATGTTTCATAAACATGAAGAGATTGCAACTAAAATCTGGGTTACATCAGAGAGAAGAGAATGGCCGCAACATGTGATGTCACCAATAGGTGAGAAAGTATAGTGTAAGCATGCAGAGCACAGAGTTAACAGTGACCATGAAAATATAAAAAATACACAAATCTTGGAGAGGCAATGAATTTCTGGAGACGTGATGAGGAGTCAAGAAGATTTGAAAGTATCAAAGGGCAGGGTAATCTGGGTCACAAGCAGCATGATATGATGACATACTTCTTTACAGGGCACAATAGATCTTTGACCTTGATATTATTGGATTCCTAAGACTATTCTGAAAGGTAGGGTCAGAAATTATTATTCACTAGAAAGAAACTAAATCCCTAAAAGTTAAAAACCACGCTGGAGCCAGTGAATCAGGGAAGAAGAATGTGCCAACCGGCCTCTCTCTCCCCATTTCCCTTCTACATCCCCCCTCCTCTTCCTCTTCTCTTCCTTTCTTTTCTTTATGATCCTTCCTTCCTTCCTTCTTCCCCTGCTAACATCACTCCCACTCCTTCTCTCTCTTACTAGACTGAGCATATATGAATCTTTATTTAGCAGTTAAAAAGTGTGCCTGAGGGGTCACAGTTTGAAATATAAGTGATAAACACACGAAACTATATATATGAAGCTCAAGAAAATAAAAATATGAAGCCATATTTCTATAGGAAGCATGCCTTAATAACCAATTTATTTTTTAAATAAATATGTACTATAAACTTATATGTTGTCATTGACTTTTTTTCCAGGAAGTGAGCATAATAAAACACTGATTATACAGGTCTGGCTTATTTATCTTTATTCACTTAAACTTTTATGAAAGTATGGCTTCTTGAGGTTTTTATATATGTGTCAATATGTTATCCATACATATATATGTGTTGTATGCTGTATATATGTATGCATGTGTGTGTATATATAACTTTAAATAAATAATTTAAAACCAAAACCAAGGAATCCCCTCTTTATTTGTGCGGATGTTTGACTAGGTTAGGAAATTGCATTTATAAAAGCCTCTTTGCCTGCAACAATGTAATACTCTGGATAAGAAACTTCTTTCTTCCTTGATGAAGTCAGTTTCTTTTATGGGAACTGAACTATTCCCCAATTCCCCTGGTGGGATAGGAATTAATATAGTAGAACCGAGTTTACCCTCAACAGCTGCAGCTTGCACCTGTGCTGGGTTTTTTTTTTTTTTTTAATCCTTTTTCACTGCAGTATGATAGAGAAAAAAGCTGGGGGAAATGCTTTATGGGACCTTCCAACTGAGATGTTTCATGCATTATTAGGAACAGAAATCCTCAGTGGGATTTAACCATGCCTATTAGGAATTAGGCTTAAGAAACCAAATATGAAAAGTATATAACGTTTCCCCAGCCGGCACTGAGATTGGCAGTGGGATCCACACTAGACATCCTCTGGTTCCTCTCCAATCTGTCATGCCAAGTTCCCCCGATAATTCCTTCTCCTGCCTCCTTTGATCCACATCCTATGGAGCAGAGGTATTTACAACACTGCATTGGCATTGCCCATCACTGGCCAAGACAGTGTACACCATCCGCTTTGCTTTTTGCCTGCTCCGCGTCGTTAAGCATTAATGAAGTGATCTCTAATTGTTTCTCGTTCTTGGGCTCCAGACTCTTTATTGCTTGCTACTCTTGTGCAGCTTACCTTGAAAGTCAAGTTAACTCTTCCAATTGTTGAGATGGCAGGCACAGGCTTCCCTGTGGAGGGCATGACTCTAACCTGCTATGAGTTGGAAAGCAAAGGAAGAGGAAGAATGATCCCCATCACAGGCATCAAAAAATCATCGTCAGGGTTGCTTTGAGCTGCCAGTTCTTTTACCTTTGAATTGCAAGCACTGCCACCACTCTGAGCTGTGTGGGAAGAGCATTGCCAACTATCAAGGCCATCTTAGCATCATCCACTGCTCCTTGAAGAATGTTTCAGTGATGGGTGTACATAAATGGGTACAACTTCTGGGAAACTTCTCTAAAGAAAACCTTGCCAATGATAGATTAAGAGAAAATTGTTGGGAAAATATAGAATACTCTAAGGAAAGCAGTCAACCAATTTACACCAACACACAGAGATAAGTATGTTTTATGTCCCCTGTGTACATAGCTTGAAAAAAATGCTTTAGATGTGTCTCACCAGACAAATCCATCCCATCTGAATAGAAATAGTGATCAGCTTACACTTGGGTTTTGAGGGTGGGAAGTAAGTTTTATTGCTGACTGTTAAAAAAGAAAAGTAAAAGAAGCAAATGTTAGTAAGACTGTCACCACCCTTGACAATTTAATAAGCAGAGGGTATGAGAGTATCGTTATATTAGCAGAGTATTTCACTTTACCTAGAATCTCCCTATAAAGCCCAGGAGCAACATGAACTTAGACTCCAATGCCAACTTTTGCACTTGACAAATAAGACCTGAAATATCCAAATGCAACAAACAGTTCCTATTGACCAAGTAGTAAAATAAAATTCAGGAAGGAGCAACAATGATTTGGTGAAATTCAACAGCCTCAGGAGTTATTAGACAGAAGACTTCATTTGTAATGAGGGCTTTAGGGGATTTAAGGTACATATACAAATGAGCGTGTTTCTGATTTAAAGTATCGGTCACATATTGCATGCAAACCTTTAAACAAGGGCCAAATTACAATAAAGTTTCTATGGGGTCAGGTTACATCAAAATGCATTCTGAAGAATTAATTTGATTAATATGAAGCCATTGAATAACGAAGCAAGTAAGTTCCAATTATTTTCCACTTATTTTGAAATATTAGTGTCCTATATTAAAACCAAAATACCCAAAGAATGCATGCTCCTTTAGGTATTCTTTCTGCTATTGTTTTATTTTATTTTATTTTTAAAATTATTTTTTTTTTCAATTACTGTTGTCTGCATTTATTCCCCAGTACTCCCCCCCAACCCATCTGCCATTGTTTTGATCACTAAGTTCCTCTCTTCCCGTCAGGAGCCCCTATAAAACTGTCAGCCGGCCATAGTTTGTTCAAGTAGAGGCATCTGCCTCTTCTGACTTCGTTTGTTGCCCTTGTGGCTCCAAGGGCTGAACGCTTAGGGCAGTGCCCTGACAGAACACGTGTTGGTGGCTGAGACCTCTGCATGCCTGTCACTTCTCCTTAGTTTGTGTTGCACAGTTGAGTGGGTCTGTCCTTTGAGTGACTGTGGAGACAGGGCCTGGGAGAGAGTCAGAAATCCAAGTGACAACTTAGCTCAAAACAGACCCCTCATCATGAATGGATGTGCTTCAGAGGACAAGTGCCTGTAGCTGGCATTTCCACTACATTTATGGGCTTAAAAAGACGTATTTACTTAAAGCCCTAGGATTATTGGATTTGCAAAAGTGCATGGAGGTTGTCTTATATTGCAGCTGAAGAAAATGGTACCTACAGAAATGAAGGGGCACTTTTGTCTGGTAAATGTCAGGATGTGGACTTGAACTTATGCTTTCTGACTGGCTACACCTAGAAACAAGGCTCTTTCCATGGTTCCTTAATGCTGCATTTTCTATAGCCCTGGACCAGGGCATCTAGGGTCTTAGCTACATCCCTGGTGGGAATAGAGTTTTCTGTTTAGATTATAGTCTCCCTCTCACACCACTGAAGCTGCCTTGCAAGTATGAGCGGCTGATTTACAAGGAGAACTTTGAATGAAAATACGGCTTACTCAGTATAATTCCATTATTCTTTCTGGGAAAGGCATTAAAGTCTAGGTCCTGTTTATGTTTGATCTTTCAGTATATGTTGTTAATGTAGAATCTCCAAGTACAGAATAGGTACTCAATCAACATTCTTTGTTTTATTCAATTGTTTCCTTGAATTGTGTGTGTGTGTGTGTGTGTGTGTGTGTGTGTATGTGTCAAAAAGAGTGAGCTGTCAATTAAACAGATGAAAAGCCAGCAGAATTCAAGTCTATTTATAATATGAAATAATTCTTCCCATGAAGAAGGTTATATATACAGTAGACAAGTACTTCCAGCTGTACTGTCTTAACCTATCCACCAATTTACCTCTTCCTGGCCTAGGCAGTATAAAAAGAAGGGTGTTAAGAGGGTGTTAACAATAGGGCTGGAAGGAAGGTTCAATCCATTCCAGATGTGGTAGTTGACACCTTGTCTTAACTTTGTTCTCAGTCTAGCACCTCATATATCATTGATGAGGGGCCAACCAGGAAACACACCCAAAAGCTGAGGTATCATGATTAGGTGCTAATAATTAAGGTTGGAATTCCTTTGACTGAAACAAACGTTTTGGTAGTCTGTTTCTCAGAGTTTCACACAAGATCTTTTCTACCTGACTTTGCCATTTTCTTTTTTAACCCAATTTTTCAATTATGCTCTTTTTTTCTTCCTTTGCTCATTTTCTTTCAGGAAAGATGGATGTGTTTTGTTTTCCAATTTTTTCTACCTGATTTGGAAACCACAGAGCAGGCTATTCAGAGCGATATTGCAGAACACAATTCATCAATAGCTATGAGTTTAATGCTGCATATTTGCAAAGCAAGAGAGTAAAAAATGCAAATGTTTTTAGTTTTATTTGAAAAAGCGTCCTGATCCAAAAGCTATCTTAAAAGAGCTTCAGAAACCACCAAGGACCACATTTTATGGACACTAAATTTAAAGGTCTTCTCATAAAAGTGACTATATTTAAAGTAAGAGTGTGGAGCGTGGATACACGTGGAGGAGGCGAAGCAGGAACAGAAGCAGATTTGAAACTGGGTAAAATGCTGAAAAGGCTGTAAGCCACTTCTTATGCTAGAAAGAGAAAGAGCAAATCAGCTGAGGAAAGAAAGTACTTGATTAATGTAGAACAGGTTGTTCTAGAAGACACATGCCTCTTGAGGTGTGGCAGTGCAGATACAGTGCTTCAGTGAGAAACAGTCTAAGACACGCAGCAGTGCTTAATGGTATATTCCTCTCATATCCGCCTCCGAATGAGGGAGTGTTCTCCAAAACTCACCTCCACTGCATCGTAGAGGAGCAAGAGGGCACCAGGCCATTCAAAAACACCAAGTTGCATATCAGAAAAGAATGGAAAAGACCATCGAAGGTAAGTACCTTAGACTGGGGAGCCCTCAACTGGGGTCAAGGTGTAATTCTAAACTGGATATTTAAGTTAGATCTCATTGAGAAACTGGCATTTAAACAAGCACTTGAAACCCATGAGGAGTGTAGCCATGTAGATATCTGAGTGAAGAATATTTGAGGCAGTGGGAACAGCCCATGCCAATGCCCTGGGTCAGGAAAAGGCCTCAAGTGTTTAAAAAAAATCTATATGGAAACCCAGTGTGGCTAAAGCAGACTAGTAATGGAAATGGTTATAGAAAATAAGTTTAGAGAGGTAGCAGAAAGCCAAATTGTGTAGGGCTTTGTAGGCCAGTGAAAGGACTTCATCTCTTACTCTAAATCAGATGGGCAGTCATTGCAGGGTTCTGAGCAGGGGACTAACATAATCTGACTTGTATTCAGAAAGAATTATTCCTGATGATTCAGCAATAATTGAGTGAAGTGGAGGAAACAATAAAACAAAGAGATAAGTAAGAGGCAATGAAGAGTCCCCAAAGTGCTATCTATGCATCAATTTCTTCCCTCCCTGTATTGTGCACATGACTTTTCTTTAATATTTAGAAGTGGAGGCCCAGTGCCCTCATCTTGAATCTTAGGTGGACTTAATGACTTGTCTAAGTAATAAAATGAGATGGAAGTCAAGGAAAGACTTCATAAGATGTCCTGAAGTCCTGCAACTTCAAACTAATTATGTTGAAGCTCACTCATGAGAAGCTTCAGCTTAGAATCAAGCTGCCATCTGGGAGAAGCTCAAACTACATGAAAAGTCCATATGTACATGGTCCAGTTGACAGGCCCAACTGAGCTCAAGTCAGCCACCAGGATCAACTGCCAGCCAGGTGAGTAGGCCATCCACAACATCCAATCTCATGTGTTATTTCACTGTGAATGCATGAAAGAGCTTGAGTGAAAGCCAGTCAGCTGAGTCCACTCAACCTAGAACATGATGGAGAAAAATGAAACAGTGCTTACAATTACAAAGTCTGGAGTAATTTGGTATAATTCACGCAGCTAGAGGTAAACGAAGCACAGGCTACTGCTTAATCTGTATGGAAGCAGCAGTTGAGCAGTGATGAGAATTTGGAGTCTCAGCACAATCAACGCAGAGCAAAACAGATCATCCAACCCGTCAACGTGCAAGTGGATTTGAGGAAAGGGCAAAGATTAAGGATGATACAAAATATTTTACTCATGCAATAGAGAGGCAGGAATGGCTATCAGATAAGTTGTTGCATGAGAATAGATGGAGCAAGTATGGGGAAGGAATAGGTTTTTGAACAGAAAACAGTGAGTTAAGAATTTATCTGTACAGTTAGTAGGATTGGCAAAAGGGAGAAATTAAAAACAAGAGGATTACTGAAAGAAGGTAACCATAACCCATCTATAAGGTAAACATGGCCTTCTTGAGAGTAATTTCAGGACAGATCGCCAAAAGAAGAAAATGTGTGAGTCCAACGACACAAATGACAAAGTCAAAAGCCAAAGGAGAAGTCGTATTACTTAGAAAATGTGGGCATAGTTTATGCAGTAAGGCACAAAGATGATGTCACAGGGTCTATAGCCAGGAACAGAAAAATGGTGATTCCTCTAAAAATGAGAGGTTTGTGAAAGTATATAAAATATGCTGAGTAAATTTTTCCAGTAATGAATAGGGAAGGGGGAAAGGAATATATGGACATTTTCCTTTGTGGAAAAAAGCCACCATGAATTGTGATTTTTTTTTTTTTGTTGTAAGTGTATTTTTTGTCTATATTTACTTTCTTTTTTTATAGAAATGATAGAAAATAATTATGATTTTGCTTGTTTTCAGGAGGGGGATAAATTTATCATTTTCTGTCTTATTCCAAAAGTGTTCAGTTTAAATTTTTGTGGCTTTATTTGTAACCCAGGGGCAGTTGGACTCTCAAGGAAAATCCATATCTTAGCAGATTTTCAGTGTAATCACAATATATCAGTGCTTCAAATACACTTATATAAACTTTGTTTAAATATCAAAAAGTTAATATACTCTGCGTGCAAAATGCCAAGCCCACTTTTACCCTTATGAATTAAAAAAAGAATATAGAAATACTTTTAAAAAGATAATTACCAAAAAGTAATGTTTTTACAACAAAGAACAGAGTGAAGGAAGGATTCTTTGCCTCTGCTTTCCTGGCCTTGTCTCCCTGCCACACCCCTCTGCAAAAGGGAGGGATAGGGGTACGGTAAGAAGTGGAAGTGGGGCCAATCCAAGTTTGCCAACTTCAGTGACAATCAACACACTTTATTTTGCTACTTCAAAGTCATTTGCAGTTAGAAACACGCTTCCAGTTTTATCACATAAAACCTGATTCATGTCTCACTGTCAGTTTTCAGAGCTGCTCTCTGACAGACATAGGTGGTGTTGATTCATTTCCCTTAATTTTTCTGTACTCCACCTTTAACAGCATACCATATGGGACTAAAAACAAATTTTTCAGCCTCATGGTCAGTATTTGACATTGGAAATTCAACTTAAACCTATTAATGTCCTTTGCAAACCCTAATCTCTTCTGGTCCATGAGGCCCCAGCATTGCTCTTCTCCCGAATTCTCTGAGCTCCTTCTATCTGAGTAGCTCATGTCGCTCCATACCACACGCTCACATTGTCTTGTGACAGGAATACTCAAGGTTTTTGAAGGCAATCAGGCATAAAATTAAAATATACTTCAAATCTGCTTTGCGTGTGGCCTTCAATGCTTCATATGATTTTGATTTTTCTTTAAGACAAATCTTTAAAACAGGAAACTTTAAACCTCATTACATACAAAATACAGAGAGTTCAAATCACTTTCGAGGAGAAAGTTGAATATGTTGGAGCTAGAATTTGAACCAAAATGTGACTCAAAATCTACTCTATTTTCTTAAATTTTATGCTATGCAAATACACATTTTTCTTTATATTCCACAGGAAATTGAGTACATACAAGCTTTACTAATCATCTGCAGAATTGAATTGAATTGAATTGAATTGAATTGAATTGAATTGAATTGAATTGAATTGAATATTTCCTACCTGCATCAAAATTTTTAAGAGAAAATCTCTTGTTCCCTGAGAAGGATGATGACTTGACTTTTACCAAATAAAATTTCAGGTGAGAGGAAAAGTAGTTTAAAGATATTTTCACCTGAGACTTTATTTTCTTCTTTCTCTCCTCCCTTCTTCTCCTCTTTTTTATTCCTCTTGCTCTTGCTCCCTCTGCTCATCTCCCTCACCCCTCTCTCCCTCTCTCTGTCTCTCTGATTATTATTTTAAATTCATGAGAACCATTTTGTAAAAGCCTACAGTACATCTTCTCTTACTGAGACATTACTAAGATGTCATAGAAAGTATTGAGAAAATTTCACAACACTAACAGAAATTAATTTTTTGTTTCTTTTTCAAGCAGTTAGTGATGCATGAGGCTGGTAACAGAAAGAAGAGCAAAGGGAAAATAGGTCAAATGTTTTTTCTTGTAATTTGATGAAATGATTAATGGAGACATTGTTTCCGATGACATTGAAAGAAGAACTGTGAACTGAACGATTCCACAGAAAGGGATATTTTTTCCACTTGGCTGTACTGTGCATGCTCAAGTGTTGCCTAACTTCAAGGCCATTGGGGAGACTTCTACTCATGGCAGTAGCACATGAATCAAGTAAAACTCAGGCACCCTGGAAACAGGACTGAGGAACATTTGAAATTTGGTGTTGAATAGCAAGAGTCCTCATATTGCTCAACCTCATTGGTATATTTCAGATCTGCTAGCAAATTATATTTTACCATGTATTATAGGATATTTAAAGTTAACGTTTACTGAGAACTCAGTATACACCAGCCACTGTAGCTATAAACACTACATCCATTATCATATTTCAGTCTCTTAACGATTAACAGTGATTTTCACCATATGCCATCAACAAAAGAGGAAACTAAGTCACAAAGAGGTTAAGAAACGTGAAAAGCACCACGCCCAGTAGGAAATAACAGGGGCAGGACTGTGAGAAAAACCACTGAGCTAGCTGCGCTCATAACCACCACCCGGTCTTGTTCTCCCTGGGGGACAGCAGCTGCTGAGCCACCCTCAGGGACATTTGATGAAAGAGCCTGTATCTGCAGTCTGCCCTACTGTTTAAATGGCGCAATTCACTGCCGAAATGGCATATTCGCTATGCATTTCCTAAAATTCATTCTAAAAAGGCAGAGGAGGTTTCACTCCAAGCTAGTGTCGTTCATAATGGTTGACCTTGTACTATGAATTTTTAACTATTGAACAATTAAATTTCAGACTCTAAACAAGAGAAAGATTGTCACATGGATGTAGGGATAGCATTATAAGGTTGCATAGACCTGGGGAAGGGAGACACTGGTATCACACTATCATTACTTTTGTAGACATGAAGGTCATCTTCAGAAGGTTATTTACATGGAAAGAATGCAATTAGAATTTAGGTGATATACTGGTTTCCTAGACACCAAGATGAAGGCACTAAGACTGATCTCAATACATTAATACCCAGCAATAACTTCATATATTTGGGGACTACTAACTAAAAAATAAACTGATTTAATACAATGATAGTGATGTTATGGCATCACATGGATATAAGATATTTTTATGTGTGGGAGCTAAATAAATACTGAACTTTATTTTTACTTGAATTTTTTTCAGAAAAAGTACTGTTTGCTTAATATACTTCATGAGGCTGCTACTTCTCTGTAACATCTATATTGTTATTATTCAACACCAGTCAGAAAATACTATGGGCTGATTTGTGTCCCCAACAAAATTTGTATGTTGAACCCTAACCCCCAGTACCTCAGAATGTGACTGTATTTGAAGATAAGGCTTTCCAAGGGGAGACTAAGTTAAAATGAGGTTGTTAGCATTAGTCTTCGTACAATACACCCAGTGTTCTTATAAGAAAGGAAATTTAGATATACAAAGAGACACCAGAGATACATGCACTTAGGAAAAAAGACCATTTGAGCACATAGTGAGAAGGGGACCATCTACAAGCCAAGGAGAACTCAGGTCTCAGAAGAAACTGAACGCACCAACACCTTGATCTTGGAGACCTAACCTCCAGAACCATGACACAACACATTTCTATTGTGTATGCCACCCATTCTGTGGTGCTCTGTGAGTGCAGCCCTAGCAGACTGATACAGCAACTGTCCTTGACCATGTTGCCTTGGCAATAAGTTTCTCCATGTCCATACAACATCTGATAACTTTGATGTTCTTAATATTGGACTGAGAAAGCTAATTCTTTTCTCCTTTTCCAAATTAAGTGTATAAAGATTGTGTTATTTAGACTGTTCCTTGTTGTAAAGGCTTAAAATTTTTTAAAAATAAAAAATTCTCACTTTAAAGTAATGGAAAAGAGTGCCTTAGAGGAGGAAAACTGTGATGCCACTCAATGTGTAGTTGATTAGAACTGAAGATACCAGAGTTCAAATCCCTGATCTACCCTTGGAGAAATTATTTAACCTTTTCATCTCACTTCCCTTCTAGCTCTAAGACCATTTATGAATATCAAGTATCTCTAAAACAAACAATGAAAGAGTGAGCCAGATCAATGATAAGGAGCATCTGGCTGTTCTCCCGAAGTAGCCAAGCAGCCAGCACCACTGTGACTCAATTTCATAACAAATCTCAGTGGACTGAAAGGTGATATTATCTTGCATCTTCTCTTAACAAAACCAAATGATGACAGCCAACAAGCCAAGCCCACTGATCTTACTATCAGCATTCTTCATGGGTACAAAACAACCTGATAATTCATTAAATCACAAAGAGTGCTGGTTGTGGAATAGAAGGATTTGGTTAACATTTCAGCACTGCTGTGCTGTGTCTAAATGTATTATTCTGGACTTATAGACCAACAGGGATCTGTATTTTTTTAAGATTTTATTTATTTATTTTTAGAGAGAGGGTAAGGGAGGGAGAAAGAGAGAGAGAAACATCAATGTGTGGTTGCCTCTTGCACACCCACTACTGGGGTTCCAGCCTGCAACCCAGGCGTGTGCCTTGACTGGGAATCGAACTGGTGACCCTTTGGTTCACAGGCAGGTGCTCAATTCACTGAGCCACACCAGCCAGAGCAGGGATCCGTATTTTTAAAAAGCTTCCCTAGTAACATTAAAGATAAAATTTAGAAATTAATGCACTATGCTAACTATAGACTTTGGAAGAACATCAACTACAACAACAAAAATAATAGGTCTACCTTTTCACAGTTTTATTTCTAGTGTCTTGAAAAATCAATAAAACAATCAGAAATCAACATATACTCATAGCACAAATAAATGATTATGATCTTCTGGAAAACACAAGGCATTAATATTCATTACACAGATGTTGCAGATTAAATGACATGTTGCAGATTAAATGATATAAATGACATATATTATCATGCAGAGAGGTGTTATTAAAGAGTAGTTTTCATATTATCATGTATTCATTGTATTTTATTGCATTCCTGTTATGGTGTGACCATTTTGCTAGGCAGCAAAGCTAAAAAAATGACAAGGCATTTTTCCTTATTCTACTGGGAAGATGTGTAAAAACTAGTGATTATATTACATTATAATTAATTAGAGTTTTGAAATGCTATTTCATGGCACAGAGTCATTATATTAAACTATTTCTTGGCTATTTCATTATTAAGGGAAATCTTACTTGGTAAAATTAATAAATTCCAAATTTCAGTAGCCAAATTCAGGTTTTCCCATATGGCAGAAATGTGGCTGCACGGCTGAGGAAAATTAGAACACAACTCCTTCTTAAACACTGTCACTTAAAAATCATGCACATCCTTTTCAACCACAGACCACAGCAAAAGGTAGTTAAAGGTGTCCCTACCTAGACATCAGGGAATCTGGAAAACAGAATTCCCACCTGGGAAGCTGCTTCCCAG
Source organism: Anoura caudifer (assembly GCA_004027475.1). NCBI lineage: Eukaryota > Metazoa > Chordata > Mammalia > Chiroptera > Phyllostomidae > Anoura > Anoura caudifer. The sequence goes on along the minus strand of PVKU01003907.1, from coordinate 111,358 downwards.
GGACGACACCTTGCTATGGAATTCCGTGCACAACTGTAACCATTTGTGCCACAGCTGCACACGATGGTCCAGGAACTGCCTGTCTTGGTCATAAGGCCTTTTTGAAAGAGGTGGCACATATTTTGAGACTTGAATAATGACTATGCATTATTCATTATGCATATGGCAAGAAGGATGCTTTGACAAGAAGGATGCCCCGGGTGAAATGAACAACATGTGCGATGGCCTGCAGGTTAGAGCAGATAAAAACAGGGAAATAAGGGAATTCCGTCTTGCTCCTACACTGATGTGTGGCAGTGAGTAGTGGAAGATGAGTTCAGAGAAATAGCTGAGAAGCTGAAGATAAAGAGCCAAAGTGTCATTACAGTAACACCCTACCATCTCACTCAACTCTCTCTCACCCTCAGCATTTTCATTGATTGGGTGGAGGCCCTCTCAAACTATTGTTCTCATTCTTGCTCATTCATGAGGATGATCTCCTTTCTAGATAGGGCCACTAAAGGGAAATGTTTCTTATTGAATGACAGACCTTTTAATTCTCCCAGTTGACTGTGTGGATAAAGCCTGGTCATGTGTCTCAGCCAACTGGCCCTCTGTTGAGAAGAGCAGTGCCCAGTTCTCTCATTGATGGGGACATAACTTACATGGACTGAGGACATGGGCAAGGGACATTCACATAGTGTCTACTAATGACCTGCCTTTTGAAAGGTAGGCACTTCAGCATATTGTGTGTCCTGGTATTGTGTTTCCTCATCGATACCCTCCAGTCAAGAGAGTCCCATCCCCAGTGACAGCAGTATGTACTTATAATATTCCATGACCTACTCAGGGTTATGGCCTCATTAAAAAACAATTGATGTCTTTGGCATAAGCTTGTGAATGTCCTTGTTGTCTGCATTTAAACATGATGAAGAAAAAAATGAAAAAAGGTTGACCTAGATCTTTCCAAGACTATAACAAAAACTGACAAGAGTAATTGTTTGCTACTTCAGGGACTTACAAAAATAGATAACCAATCAAATGAGGTCAGTAAATTTTGCTTTTTCCATATGTAGTTAAAGAGGTATTATTTTTAAAGCTTAAAATATCCAACATTAATGAAAAAATCTGGCTCCTTATTAATTCCATTTTATCAATTTTTTGTATATGATAGAATACTGGAATATGTAGAATTTTTGGAAACTGATTTATATAAATCCCACAAACCATCTTTTTGTTGATCTCTCCACAAACATTGCACTGAGGAGACCCGTGAGTGATGTGCATAAGTCTCTGTGGTCCAAGCTAGATTTAAAATACCAACAGCTGTCAAGAATTTACAGTTGGTTGCTGAAAAGGTATTACTTGAAACCAAACATATTTTTATACTTCATGGGGTTTTGATCACTGATATTCACAACATCTTGTTTCTCCTGAAGCCCTGCCGTGGTGGGTCGTCAGGATAGCATGGGCAGGGCTGCGTCTTGTGAAGCACCCTTTTACCAATGAGTCCACTGTGTGACGAATGGATCATTTGGAAACTGGATATCAATATTCAGTGCACATGTTAACCCAAGCACTGATAAAACATCTAATATCTGCCAAAGAATGCTGTAGGAGCTGGGATGCAGTGGTGAACCAGCTAAGGAAGGCCCCTGACAAGGCATCTATAGTTTAATAGGGAATACAAGCATGTGACAGCTGACTCTACTGCACTGGCCTACGTGTTAGAAGAAAGATGAGCACCATGTTTTCTGGGAGCAGAAGAAGATAAGAGAAAATCATTGCTTGGGACTTTAGGGTTATGTGAATACAGATTAGAATCCCAGACCCTCTACTTCCCTATCATCTATGAATAGTGTGACCTTGAGTCCCTCACTTTATTTCTCCAGTCTCAGGGAAATGTTCATGTGAAGATTGAGAAGTGAGAAGATTAATCCAGACAAACAGTTGAAATGCCATCTGATAGAGTATATTCCTCAAAATGTTAATTCCTCATTATAATATTAAGGAAAATGACTAATATTTTACACCTGTGATATTTAAGATGGGTCTTAAAAGAAAAAAATAGCTCTGGCTGGTGTCGCCCAGTGGATTGAGTACTAGTCTGCAAAGCAAAGGGTCACAGATTCAATTCCCAGTCAGGGCACATGCCTGGGTTGTGGGCCAGGTCCCCAGTAGGGGGCACAGGAGAGGCACCCACACACTGATGTTTCTCTCCCTCTCTTTCTCCTTCCTTCCCCCTCTCTAAAAAGAAATAAATAAAATCTTTCAAAACTGTTTTTTTTTAAGGAAAAAGTGAAGGATTACTAGACAGGGGAGAAAGAGAAGAAGAATATTCTAAGGCAGAAGGAAAAGACATGAAAACATGAAGTTGTGGCATCACTGGATCAGTGATTTACAGTTTCATTTTCTTTGCTTCAGGCAAAAAATAAAAACAGAAAATTCTTATTTTATGAAGGAAATGAGAAAACTAATGCATATTGAGTACTGTCTATATAACTTAGTAAATTCTCAGGTTCAGTAAACCCTATTTTACCAATGAAGAAACTAAGATGCTAATAGACAAATTACCTTGCTCTGCAGTATCAGACTAAAAATAAAAAATAAAAGCTACTGAACACTGACAACACCAAATGCTGGGGAGGCTGTGGACCAACAGAAGGTCTCATACAGTACCGCTGGGACTGCAACATGGTATAGCCACTCTGGAAGATGGGCAGTTTCCTACTAAGCTAAACATACTCTTACCCTATGTTCCCACTCCTTGGTATTTACCTTACCCCTGAGATAAAAACCTTTGTCCACACTAAAAAAAAACCCTGCACACAAATGTTTATAGCAGCTTTCTTCATAACTGCCAAAAGTTGGGAGTAACCAAGATGATTTTCTGTAGGTGAATGGATAAGTAAACTGTGGTCCTTCCAGACAATGGAATATTATTCAGTGTTAAGAAGAAATGAGCTATCAAAGCATGAAAGACACAAGCAACTATAAATGTATGTTACTAAGTGAAAGATGCCCATCTTAAAAAGCTACATACTGCATGATTCCAATTATATGACATTCTGGAAAAGGCAAAATTATATGAAGATAATAAAAAGATCAGTGGTTGTCAAAGGTTGGTAGGGGAGGAAAAATAGACAGAACAAAGAAGAATTTGGGGCAGTAAAAATACTCAGTATGATACTGCAATAATGAATGAACAAATGTCATTATACATTTTTTTTTCAAATTCACAGAATTTACAACACCAAGAATGACCGCAATGCAAAATATGGACCCCGGAATGATTCTGATGGGTCGGTGTAGGTTCATCAATGGTAACAAATATCCCACTCAAATGGGGGCTACTGAAAATGGGGAAGGCTATGCTTGGGGGGACAAGGAACTCTTTGTACCTTCCCCCCAGTTTTGCTGTAACCTAAAAATGCTCTTAAAAAATAAATTCAATAAAAATAATAAATCTAAAACACAGGTCACTTAATTTTATCTCCAAAATCTATGCTATTTTCACCTCATCAATACTTGGGTTATGATTTGACAATTCTAATTAATACTGTATTAGGGATGAAATCCACGTCACTCAAAAATAGAAAAATCACTATAAAAACCTCAGTTAAGCTGGTTTGTCTGACTGAATTCTCCAGCACTATTCATTTAATACTCAAAAGCAAGGAAGTAGAAACGTCCCTATACAGAAAGTGGAACTCAGAGGCATGACACCAAGGTCTCTAATCACGAGTGAGGAAACTCAGAAATCTAAAACTCTGATATCAGCAGTTAGCAAGTGGTAGAGTTAAGAATCAAACCCAGCTTCTTCTGAACCCTCATGTTTTTCTACACATTTGGATGCCTCTTGTGGTTTATAATTTGGCCAAAGCTGGGCACTACTTGGAGCTGACTGCATCTGGACACATTTAACGGTCCCTTGGACAGCTATCTTGTATGTGTCACTGGAGGTGATCAATAATTCTCATGGTCCTTCATCATCTTCTTTTTGGGAAAAATGGTACTTAAATAAAACCACCAATAAATGAGATGGAAGCTCACAGTGAATGGCAATTTGAGCCAGACAAATTACAAAGTAAAATCCCCCAGCGCTATTACCATACATCTTGGGTGTTCTCTGCCTCCACATGGGATCAGTAGGTCAGAATGTGCTTTTCCACGGAGAATCTTTTGGCCCAAATGAAAGAGTGTCCCAAAAAACTGATAAAACAAATACTCTCTAAAACAGGTAATATCAAAACATTAGTTCTCTGGAAGCTATTACAAAAATACAAACACAATCTGGACACTCATATTTCAAAAATAGTCATTTTCTTCTCAGTAAACACACTGACTTCAAATTTTGCAGTAGGATCAGAAATGAGCTTCAAAATGAGATTATATGTATTTCAATATAATATGATATATCTATATAAATCAATTAAAATGCATTATATATAAGAAAATAAAGATGTATATATAAACAGACATATATAATAGAGTATATAACTCATATAGTGTGTGCTATATTATATAAAATATAAGTATTATGTAAGATAGATTTAAGTTATTTTCAAAAATACAATGGCTATGGGGGGAAATGTGGCTTTTTTCCAGCCATATCTCAGATATTACTTGAAGAATGAGAAAAAGTGGACCTTAGAAGTGTCTTGGATCACTTTCTCTATTGTTTTTATTCAACACGTAATTGACATCAATTTCGCACTTGCTATCAGCCAGATGTGAGAATGTGCATGTATTTTCTCACACAACTCTTAGACCATCCCTAGGAGACTTAAGTATTATTGTTCCTTGAAGGCACTGATAGGTAAGTAACTGCTCGTGTTTGTGTAACTGATAAGGAAGAGACCAGGATCAAAATCCAGGCAGCCTGGCTTTGGAGTCTACACTTGATTTCCTCTCCAAGTGCTCATTTGGTGTATGCTACATATAGCAGGCACAGTGCCAGGCGCTTTCACTACCATTTCAAACAACCCATTCATTCTTTTAACTCCTGGCTGCTTGTGTTTGAGACAGATCAGGTAACTGACTGTCAAACATATCAATCCCTTTTTTACCACCCTAGAAACCTGAAGCTTGGATAAGGAGTGATCTCCACAAAATGGGGGATGAGGTTGTGGAAAAATATCCTAATGCATTCATTCTATGATGTGTCTACTGCTCTGCTCTCAAAATAGCTTTCAGTGAGGGGCACAAAGCAGATAACAAGGCATGCAACCTTTTGAAGTCCCATCAGATGAAGGAGCAATCGATGCCCCAGCTGCAGTGCGCAGACCTACAAAACTCCTCTGCCAATTCCCAGTCATCTTCCCAGGGAGCCACACTGTTCTCATCAGCATGCCCCATAAATTTTGCAGTAGGATGCAGGCTGCTGGCTCGAAGCTGACACTGATTGCAAAACCTCGCCCCAGGCCAACCGCTGTTAAGAAGAGAACTTGGGTGTCCAGAAGGACACATGGGGGCTTGTTGTTCAGCAGATTTGTCAGCGTTTAGACATCACAGGAAAGATAAGGCTAATTCCCCCAAAGGAAACATTGTAGGGTTATGATTTTTTTTCTTTTTTCTTCTTCTTTTTTCCCAACTTTGGTCAAACAAAAACACAAATTCAGCATCAGGCAGGTTGTTCTTGGTAGTTACAGAAAGATGTTAAGGAGATTCAATCTGCCAGTTTCATTTTGTGTTTTGTTCTGTTTTGTTTTGTTTTTTTCCCCTCTTTACCTCCTGGTGAACTTTCTTCTTTCTCCCTTCAAGCAATAGAGGGTGACCTAGGCTACAGAAACCTGGTTTCCTCTCATTAGAGAGTAGCCAAAGGCTCTTTAAACTAATAAAGCAGGAGAAAGATCACAGATAAAACAAGATAGGACATTCAGGTGGGGATGACAAGAGAATGCCTGGAGGGTTATGTTAATAATTACAGTAGGAGGAGTAGGAATGGGACCTCTAAAAAGAAAGCTACTTTATGATATCTTTACAGCAAAATGTTTTTCATAATAAAGCCAAATTTGAAGTTTCCCACCTGCCCCGCCCCCCCCAATAAATATGGCAGTTCTCTCCAGGAAATTATTCAAAAAGCCAGAGTAAATACTCTTCCTCTCCAAGCAGAACTGAGTCATTTTGACAGCAGGAAGAAAATGAGATAAAACACGCACTATAATACATCGAGATTGCCTTCTGTAGCCTGTTGGGAATTCCGGAGGGCTGTTTGAATCCATAAGGCAATTTCCTTTGGCATTGACTAATAAAAAATCTGGTAATTTCTCCCCCTCCAAATTCTTCCTCGATTTTACACTAACCAACTACAGGCCTTTTCTTTATATGTTTCTCTTGCTTTTCTACCACATTCTTAGGTATCTGTCAGTGGATAATCTGTTGCTTTACTACACTTCTCTTTAGTTTTATTTATTGATGCTATCACCCATCTAACAGCTATGTGGGACAAGAGCACTGGCTGGTAGTAAGGCAAAAATTAGTAAAACTAGGTTCCTGGTTTGCTTAAATCACTTGAAAAGTAGATAGACATACAAATCAGTAATTATACATTGTGAGACATTATAGCGTAATGTTTGAAAACACATTCATGAGGTCCTTGTCATTTACTGAGCACATTGACCTTGGTTACATTCCTTAAGGTTTCTGAACTCTGATTTCTTTATCAGTAAAATAAAGATGACAATTTCCACCTCAAGGCGTTTAAAGCAGCGATGCAAACCGATGCGGTATATAAAATGCTTGAGAGTAAACATTCAAGTAAGGTGGCAAATAATACGCTAGACAAATGAAATACTATGGCCAAACACAAGAGGGAGAAAACTAGCTCAGCTAAGGCTTCTCAGAAAATGTAAATTTGAGGTGGTGTCTAAAGGAAAATATCACAGACAGATATTTAAGAGGAAGGGAAAAGGAAGTCCTGAAAGTTAGATTCACGTACAAGTGCACAGCACTGTACGGGCACGGCCGACTGTGACTGGAGTGTGGGTTCCTGCTGGGTGATAGAAGAGAAAGGAACCTTGAAAAATGAGTTGGGAGAAAACTATGAATGGACTTCTATTCCACAATAAGAACTGTAATCTCAGGAAATGAGAGATAATTAAAGATCTTTCCAAAAAGAAAGAAAACCCCAGAACTGCACCCTATAAAGTGAAATGTGAAACTCTAGCAACTGTGTAGACAAGTGGATAGCAGTAGAGAGAGGCTGGGGGCAGGAAAGCCACTTCAGAAGGCATAGTAAATTTGTCAGCATTCAGACATCACAACAGAATATCGAAAGTAGAAAATAGAAAATTTCTACATATAATGTTTATATATAAGCTATATTTATATATGTATGCATTATGTGTATGTTAATATACGAAAATAAAAACTGTATAATAATATAGACACAATACAACCTACATCAGTAGAAAAATAAAATACCTAAAGTCAAGCAATAATGATAAAAATGGAAGAAGAGATGGAGGTGAGAGAGAGAACATGGGAAACTTCATGAGTGACTGGGCATAGGGAATTATGAACTGGATAGGCCAAAGGCATTTCTAAGGCTTTTGCCCTGGGAAGCTGAGTGATTTGTGATGTCGTTAATAATTAAATATTATTCTGGATGAATGAACAGAACCAGGGAGTGTGGTAGATTGGATCATTATTCCTAGATTCTTTATGGTTATCTCATCTATACCCCCACCCTTCGCCAGGTGGCATTGCAGCACCTCCCACTGGACATAGCCCATTGTTCCTTGTCCCACCGATGTTGGGCTTGGCCAAGTGACTTGATTTGGCCAATGGAATGTGGATCACAGTATCAGTAGGCCAGTTGCAGACTGAGGCTCTAATAGGCATCCCTTATTTCTGCTTGGACTCACGTACTCCGGGGATGCACTAGGAGAAATACATGCTCCAGGTCACTTTTGGTCCAATGAGAATGAGAAAGCGCATGAAGTACACCTATATCCAATCCGCAGCCTGAAGACAATCCCAACTAAACCAAGCAAAGCCACATCCTAAAACAAGCTTCCTGAGCTAACCTGCACACCCATAGAAAAGAAAAAAAAAAATATTTGCTGCTGTATGCTTTCTAGAAACAGATTTTTATTCTGCAGTTTTGTGGCTATAGTCCACTAATACAGACAGAAATAGCAATTTTTGAATATCTGGTTCCAATTTGTGTTTGAGGCCCAACTAACCCTTGCCATTGGATTCTCTGAGCTGCCACAGTATTATTTCAATTAGTCCTTTCTCCTTTCTTTTTCTTTTTTTTTTTTTAAGTAGAGTAGTTTCTCTTGTTGGTCACCCACTGAATGTTAGTACACTTGTAATTCTGCTGAGATGCTTTAATTTTAATTATCTTTCCAGATATAGTGGTAGAATAAGGAGACCACATGTTGAACCAGGAATTGTCATATATAGGAAAGGGTCACTTTATTAAAAATTTAATGAACTAATTAAGGACAGAGTGGATTCCATAGCTGATTTCATAGCTGCACACTATGGGTCCCCTTATGCTAGCTCAGCATCCTGAAAGCATGTTTTGTTGATGAGTAGCAAAGGGACTGAATTACAGAGCACGGATAGTATAAAGATTTATGATGCAGTTAAATAAAGAACACATTGAGAAGAAATATGAATGAAAAGAGAACAAGAAATAATGGTGGTTAAAAGATGAGGATTTTATGAAAGAGGAAGTGGTAAACAGTTTCAAGTACCAGAGAGACAGCGACTAGGTTAGATAATTATTAGCAGAATCAGATTAGGAGTGAATTTTCCCTCCAAGCAATTAGAGTGAAGTTTGTGCCAATGGAGACTGAGAGTCTCTGCATTGAACAAACTTTCAGGGACAGAAAAAGCCTTCCAGATACTGAAGAGTGTCTGGAAGGAAAGGAAAGGGAGATAGAAGAGGAAACAAGAATAGAGATGAGCTCCAAGTTTGTGCTTAAAACATTTCCTGTATCCACCTGAGTTCACTAGTATCATTTCAATTTCAGTAGACTGAGACTAATTATTAAATAAAATCTATTTGTAAGTGTTTATATTATAACTAGTCATGCTTAGGAACAAACTAAAATTTTTTTTAGAAAACATAGCATTTAAAATTGTTTCTGCTTTTTTTTGTCTCTAAAATTTCCATGTTAAAAACTCTATCCAGACAGGGGGAGGGCAAGAATAGTGTGGGAAATGTAGAAGCTAAAGAACTTATGACACATGAACATGAACTAAAGGGGGGGAATGTGGGTGGGAGGGGGTGTGCAGGGTGGAGGGGAATGATGGGGGAGAAATGGGACAACTGTAACAGCATAATCAATAAAATATATTTTAAAAAAGAAAAAAGAAAATTCCATTGACAATTAAATTCTAACAGCAAAATGTTTCCATTGACAATTAAATTACTAGGGCTATAGGTGATTTTTTTCCTGAACTCTGTTTCTAAATATCAGCATTATTACATGTAATTCACACAAAAATTCACTTATTTTAAATGTAAAATTTGTTGAGTTTGATAACTGTGTACAGTTGTGTAACCTCTATAGTAATCATATTTTCATCCCCTTAAAAATCTCCTTTATATCCCTAAAGTCAACCCCCTCTTCCAGACTCCTGGTTTGTGGCAATTAGAGATCTTTTGCTTCAATTTTGGCTTCTGTAAAATTTTACATGAAATACATAGTCTATAAAAAAAACTGTATTCAACTCTTATGAAGTATAATAGAAATAAGTAAAACTGATCATACTGTCATAGTTCTTGTGCCTAACAACCTATCTTGGTTTAAGTTGTCTTTTTTATCTACCATAAGGGAACAGGTTTTAGATCTGCTGCTTGAACAAATGGAATGTCCTTAATTGTGTCTTTCCAAATAAGCTGAATTTACTTTAAGAGCAAATGTGCTATGAATGTATCCATTGAATGGCCCGTGAAGGAAAGGAATTTTTATGTGTCCTTTTAAAATTATATTTTCTGTATGTAGAACAGTGCCTGATGTACAGCAGTTCTCAGAGAGTGTTTGTTGAATGAAGCACCGAGTGAGCACGGATGTGTCTTTGCTTTGTGTGCCCTCTCCCAGTGTTAAGCTTTGGATAATATACCCTCTTTCACTCTGCCTTTGTCTCTGCTTCAATTAATAAAAGTCTGGATCAGATATTTAGCTATGATGAAAATATACTCTAGTGGTATTTATGTTTGTATGTTTACGTAGTTGTTATCCCTGCTCATACAGCATCCATATCACAATGCCTTTGAAAGAACTGACAATCAGTCCTGTTTTATGCGTCTTTGGAGTAACTACCAAAGCGGATGAGCAGAGCACTTGGTGCTTCAAAGTAGTGGTATAGTTGCCCTCTGTGCACAGATTCATACAAAACGCCTGCTCTAGTGTCGGTTTCCTGTGACAGTGAAATCTGAGATAGAAACTTGGGTGCAGATAGTTGACTGGTGAGGTGTCGTCAGGGAGCAGGAACTGAAGAATGAGCCAAAGAAGAAGAAAAGGCAATCCAAGGTATGCGCCTGCTGGTTCTCAGGGTGAGCAATGGAGTTCGGTGGTGCTGAGGAAGCTCTGCAGAGCACCAAAGGGCGTGCCTCAGAGTTTTCCCTCTGAAGGATGGAGGTGTATCTTTATCCCCCGTCTTCCTTCTATATCATTTGAAAAGGTGGCCCAAGGAGTGTTGAGTCTTCTAAACTTCTGGGCTAATCTAAAAATACGTCTCAATGCAAAAGAGCTACATCAGTAAGGTGCTTGCGGCAGCGTGCTGCCAGGGTGCACAGAAGGGCAGACAGAGTTGCAGATCACACTATCGTAATGGGCCAGGAGGCAGAGTTCTCTAAATCAGCCTTTTCACAGCTCTTATCTCTGGGCTTGCCTCTCTTGCAACCATTCTTTACTCTGTCTGCAGAGTAATCTTTCTCAGGTTTTCATCCACTAGTGCAACACAAATTTCCTAAGTGAATTCTACTAGCCAGGCACTGTCCGATGTATTGGTAAAGAAGACCAGTTTTTGATGTTAGTAATTTACGTTCTATAAGGAGATAGATAATAACATTCATCAGGAAAAAGTGAGCTAGAAGTAGTATCAGAATGGTAGGTCCTATGAAAGAATTAAAATGGGTACATGAAAACATACTGGTTAGCTGCTCTAAACTACACAGAAATCTAGGATATGATTCAATGATGGCAGATACATGACAGGTTCATATATGAGTCCAGGTTCAATTAGGGAAGCAGAAATTCTACAGTATATATTTATATAAAAGAATTTCTTACAGAGATTTGACAAAGTGCAATTGTGGGAAAAGGTTAAGCAACTTCTGGAAGGGTATTGAATTCATGTCTGATGCAAAAGTTTGAAGTCTGTAAGCCATATAGTTGGAAAGGGAAGGTAATATAAAACAGGGAAGAAGAATAAGCTAAAAACCACAAGAAACACCTGGAGCTCTGGAGGACAGACTGAAGCCTGTATTCATCCTTGTTGACTCTGACCTTTATGGCACAGGTGTCTTCCAGAAGCCAGGGCCCTTCCACATGGAGCTAAGCACTCACACACAACGAGCCTAGGAAGCAGAGCAGCTGAAGACACACCTAGGGGAGGTGGTATGGTTGCAGGCCTGGCCCCTGCCATACACCAGTGTGTGCGTTAGTAAAGAAGGCTATGTGGGTGAGCTGCACAACGCCTGCTGCCTCACTCGCTCCCTTCAAAACCCACCCAAGAACCTCTCTTGAGGCTCACACACATAGAACACATATAAGAGCAGGAATTCTGCAAAATAAAGTTCAGCTTAGGCAAGTTACAACATTTCCAAAGCCAACATATTTTTTTTTTTGGCATGACAGAATTAAAGATTTAATATGTATTGAGTAAACAGAGGGCAATTTGGGGTGGACCGATGCAGGGACAAGCGGGTGTGTGAATAAATGCATAGGTGTCTGCATTCTTCCCAAAGGCTATTTCGTTGCCAGTCTTCTTTGTAAATGCCTTATCACTGATTTAAATCATGTGTTTTATGAAAGCAATGCATGATTATTATTAGAATTAAAATAAATTAAGATTAAATATTAACAGGATGTTGATTCAAAGTTTGAAGTTAAAGCTTTAATATTAATAGCTAACCCTTTCTAAGCATGCACTTACTTACACTAATGACCTGATTTAATTCTCTCAGCATCTCTTAGAGATTAATACTAGCCCCATTTCACATATGAAATCTGAAGCTTAAAGAGATTATATATGGAAATACATCGCAGAAAGTCAGAAATTCTGATCCCAGATGTTTATCTGTTTCTTGTTCTCATAACATTTCATTTTTTAATTAAATATTATTTCTATGCTTTCTTCCAAAAGAATTTAGTTTTGCCACAGGGTTATTGATATACAATTTATTTTTCCTTAAACTTGGCCTTTATAGCCTGACATCAAAAATATATATATACTGCTCTTCTCCTGAGCAATATTACCAATAGATATGATAGATTACTTAAAATGGTGTCATCTTGCATACCAACAGCAAAGCACAGAGTTGGATGGGTTATTCTAAATGTCAAGGCAAAGAGCATAAGGAGAAATTCATTTTGCATAAATGTAAGATATCTGATTAAAACCAACAAAGGAGCTATAACCAGTTAATTGCATCTTTAGCTACTTAGAAGTGATGGAAAATAGGTTCCAATAAACTACTTAACTTTATATATCTTAGTTAGTAAGAGTCAAAATTATTCCCTAAAGAGAGAAAAAAGAAATTGTGCAAGTAAGGAATTAGTTTTACCTACATAAACATATTTTGAGTATATTCTATCATAACTGCTCTTCTATATTTATTCATTTGTTGGAATAGTCCAAGTTGAAAACAAAATAAAAATTGATGTTATTATTTATCCACTAATTGAAGGCTAGTTGGGATATGGATTGCCTGGATTCTCTGGAAATTTTTTAACTCAAAGTTTATTTTCAAACATCTTCGGAGGACACTAAAATCACCAGAGTAGAATTAGTTAAACCACCTATTTTTCTAAATACTGTTTTAAATGGATCGTACAGTTTTCTCAACAATTTTAGCACATGGGCATTACCACTACAGATCTGGGCACATTTCCTCCTGTAGGTGAAAGGATTTACTGGGTCTGCGAGCACCTGCGATACTATAAGCACTGGCACTGGGTTGAGTACTTCACAGTAATCGTCTCATTTAACTGAGCAAAATCTCACCAAGTATTTTATCTTTCCAGTTTTGACTCACTGAACTTGAAATATTTTATGGACAAAGCTTTGTTGTCCAAGGATATTCTGCCAAGTGCATACTATAGTAAATATTCTATCATAATTTATGGATTAATTAATCAATCCAATCTAACCATTATTGGCTATCTGCTCTCTGTTTGGCACTGGAAATGCAAAGATAATCAAATGAGGTACCTACTCTGAGGACTTCGAACTCTGGTAAAAGAGTCAGGGCTGTGGCTCATAATGTACAATTAAGTACAGACAGTGTTGCTGCGGATACCAGGGGAAAGTACCTTGGAAACAGAGGGCTGAGCAATAAATTCTTGTACTTTGTCTTGAAGGAGTATGGACTTTTATACAAGGAAGAGAGGACCTTGCAAAAATTGCAGTGGGATAAAGAAAAGACAAATTCTTGATGAAACAGGAAGAATAATGCAAAGGAAGTGGCAAAAGATGGTAGTCATTTCAGTGTGGCTGGAGTGGAAGTTGGGTGGGAATGGAGGGAGAGGAAATTGAATAGTAAAATAGATGGAGATGGTGAAGGTTTTTGTGCATCAGGCTAAAATTTGTAGACTTTGTAATGGAAGCAAGAAACATTAGACACTGCTTTTGGTTAGCTTTGATTTTAGAAAGGTAAACTCCTGGGAGCAAGGTGTCACACTGCGTAAAGAAATTTTCACATACAATTTTAATAAATGTTTCTAGCAAAACCATGATAGACATTCTATAATTACTTCCACTTTTTTCAGAAAATGAGCATTATAGAGGTTGAATGTCTTGCTTAATGTGTGAAAGTCAAGCTACAAAGCCAGGTCTAAAAAGCTATTAACCTTTACAATATCAGTTTCTTTCCAAGTTTCTAAGCTGGATTAAATTGTCAAATGGACCCTCATACATAGTAACAGAGGCTCAGTATGCTGTGGGTGACATATTTCTTACCTAGTAGAGCTCCATAGTTTAAAACTAGGTTTAAACATGTCTAGTCTATGGTTAGCTGAAGTTATAGCCAATAATAAAAATGAGTTTGAAAATGGAACTGAGTTAAAAAAGAGTGATTTAAAAATATCTGATTAGTCACTGAAAGTAACAGCTACATTTTATTTAATCCAAGCTTATTTTTCTATCCTTGTAGCCTAGAAGAAATATCAAAAAACTCTTTGTAAATAAAATAATGTCCTAATGGTGTAGAGATGCAACATGCAAGGGAGAGCCTAGGGATTACAAAAGGAAAGACTGGAGACCAAAAAAAGGATGCAGTTGAAGTCTTACTAGTGGTTTGTCCAGGTAAGATTTCTCTTTATTCATTTTATCACCTGCAGGATGAAAGCAACATTATTCATGCTGTAAACTTCTCATGTTTAATGTGAAATGCTGGTGGAATCACATATGTGCAAGCCCTTTGTAAACTTTTAGGTCCCCTAGAGACATTTGCTTCCATCATCATGCTAGCACTTTGACTAAAATCCACTTTTACCCATTGAAAGGGTATCCCGCTTCACTTCAGATTTGATGTTGAGGTTAAAATACCTTACTTGAAAAGGATCAGAAATGGTCTTCAAAATGCGTACAGAGTACCACACAGGTCTAGACATAGCATCAACATATGAAGAGTGAGTGTTTATTCGAGGCTATACCAGACTATCTGACAAAGCCATCCTTAGACCCCAACACACCCTGTTGAGAGCAAAACAAAAGCTCTTTTGTAGCTCAAGGAAGAACTAAAAAATGCAAACAGCCAAAGAACCTTCTTTTATTTGGGGGGGGGGTGTCTAGTAATGCAGGAGTGAAGAAAATTCAAGGATAGTGCCCATAATCTAATTTAGGTCTGTTGTTTCAAATTCAGGACATTTACTTAGGAAAAACTTTGCATGCTCATTTCAGCAAAGTCAACTTCAATGGTGCAGACAAGCATAAGTGAAAACCATTGTAATTTATTGAGTAAAGAATATGAGAAATGAAAAAACTTGTTAGTGTAGTCTCTGGAAACCTTGTTTATAAGGCAGTAAAAACAGCTAGAGAAAATATGTTCTAAAATAAACACAGAAATAAATAGAATATCTTGAAAAGTTAAACACATGGACATGAAAAGTTGGGAAACAAAAATATACAAGTAAATTGATGGTAAATTATAAATCAAGATAAGGTGGTTCATAAGGTATCAGGAACAGAGAAATAGAGGTCAAAGTATTTGAAATAGCACAGATATTTTGCAACTAACAAATATGGGGCCTTGGGCAAGACTGTTGCCCTATCAGCGCCTCACTTCCCTCACATACAATATTAGGAGATTGGAATAGATAAATACCTAAGGTTGATACGATGTTATTATTTTGAAAAAACTAGAATGAAATCTACTTGCCCAACAAAATTTTGAGTAGATTGTGGCTTACCAATGTGATATTAAATGTACCAAGAAGGCTTTTTTGAGTAAAAAATTATACCCATCATCCATCTCAATATTCTAAATGCCTAAAAGAATATGTATTACTTTGTTAATGCTCCCATAGTATTATCAAATATCACAGATACATGGCTTAACCCACACACATTTATTTTTTCTCAGTACTAGAGGTTGGGAGTCCAAGGTCAGGGTGCTAGCATAACCAGGTGCTGGTGATAGTTCTCTTCCTGGCTTCCATGTGACTGGAATCTCTCCATGTGCTCACATGGCCTTTCCTAGGCATGCGCATGTGCAGAAAAGAAGGCATGGGCAAAAGAAGATGGAGGGGTGATGTAAGAGGAGAAAGAGGAGGAAAGGCAGAAGGAGAGATCTCCCTTCCTCATCTTTTAAGGCCACCAGTGCAATGGCATTATGACCCCAATTTTACTACCTTATTGAACATTTATTACTTCCTAAATCTCTATCTCAATGCATTCACATTGGAGATTATGACTTAAACCTGTTTGGGGGAGTACAAAATTTGGTCCATAGCATCAGTAGTACTAAGAATGCATTGGTACTAATAGTACTGTTAGGACTAATAGGACTGATAGGCTAAAGGATATCTAAAAAACTTAACTAAACTTTCCTAATGAAGTAACTCCTTGTTTTTGTTTGTTTTTTTGTTTGGTGTTTCAGTTATAGAGACAGTATGGGAAAGTATTTTCATTGTTTGTTTGTTTTGTTCTTTTTATTTTAGGCCACTTTGAGTAAAGATCTGGTGGAACAGGAAGATGGATTCAAAAAAATTCCCTGAACACACGAAGAACCACAGGAGAAACTGATCCCTACTAAATGAAAGGCCTGGAAGTTTCCACGTTTTTCCTTGAGAATGCAATTAGTTTGAGGGTTGCTTGAAGATTGTGTTAATTTACCAATCTATATTTGAAGAGAAACCCACTTTAACTCAAAATTCTGAAGAGGACAAATAAGATCTTTTCCACAAGAGTATAAGTAAACCCATGGCAACCTGATGTATTTTGTTTGTAAAGGAAACCAACGAAACAGATGCTGGAAGACTCCACTGATTCCCTCAGCAATAAACCGGATACAGTAATAGTGCCTCATTCGGAGGGCTGTAATGAGCATCAGAATAGACACTGACTTTTATAGAAAAGGCATACAGTTGGCAAATATTACCTGCTCTCCTCCTGCTACTACTATTGCTACTACTACAACTACTACTGTAGCTGCTGCTACTAATAGTACTACCACCATTATCACCACTATCTGATATTATGCATACAAAAAATTTGCCACCATCCAATCTGTTCTGATGGCCCAGTATGAATCAATAAGGATTGCTCTAATGCTGCTTTTATCTCTGGCAGCATGTACAGTACTGCATGGGAAAGAGAAGCGATATAAATGTATTCCCTACCATTAGTGGACTAAGAACTTAGCTGGTTAAATTATGATAAATATTTCCAAAAGCCTTTTGGAAAAGGAAATTGAGGCCAAGATAAAGGTCCCAGAGCAAAGAGTAGCTAAGTTGACATGAAAGTTCAGTCACCTGATCGGAGCATCATGCTCACTCCTCCAGGTCCCATATGGGTTCAGGGAGCCCCATAACCCTGATGGGGAGGGACATAACTGTTCCAGATGGGGTGGAGTTACGACAGCCCCAAGAGAGAAACCAGACTAGTGACATTTGGCCCCATTAGGACTGGACTTTCACCAATTCAACGCACAACAAACTGCTCCACAGCTTCAGATGACAAATCAGAATTGGCTAATGCGGAGTACAGCCCAGGGGCTGACGGGACATTAGTTTTGGTTTCTTTAGCATGGACAATATGTCTTCCTTATTGTCAAGCATGAGTAAGGCAGAGGAAGCTCTCTCAGAAACACAGAGATGTTAAAATTGTCCACAACACCAGTGTCCCGCATTTCCAAATTCACTCAAGTTGCTTGTGTTAATGTGCATCCAGTGAAGGCTCCGGGTCAGACCTAGCTGGTGAGGTTAAACAAAGGTAAGAGCTTAAGTTTCCGTGCATGCCAGAGATGCCACTGCTGTGTTTCACGGCTTTCCGCAGAGTGGCTTGGCAAAGGAAGCAATCCCTGGACTGTAATTTCTTGTGTAACACGTGTACATTCCACACCCTGTCTCCCTCCTATAAACACACAAAGGAAATCATAAGCACAGTTAATGACATATTAGATTAAGGCCTCCGTTTCCTAAAGACATTCCTCGAGGCACTTGTTCATGGGGAACTTGGAATTTTCCATCAGAAAGTTTTCTCCTTCCTGAAGGTAAGGTCACATGACATGCATTCCTGTTGTGTGTACATGTGTGTTGTTGTGGTTGTTGTTTTACTCTTTTGATACATCTCACACTCTGCATTCCATGGGAAATGCTGTTTCTACAGTGTGAACTCCAGTCTCAGAAATGCAGGGTAAGCCTAGGAGGTTAGTCAGAGATCTGCTGATGGAATGTATTTGATCTACAATTTGTTCAGACACAAAGACATCAGCAGCCAACTTTCAGGAGCAAGTCCAGGGCCTGCTCAGCATCACAGAGGACCAGAGCACAGAGCACTCTTCCCACATCATTTGCTCCATGCAGGATAAATCACTTGTCCCAACCACAGCAGAGGCCACCATTTGCCAACTAGATCTGTTTCCTCCTATGGGAAACTCACAGTTAAGTGTGATAAAAAACAGCCATTGTGACTTATTTTAAACATCCCGGAGATTTCACAGCTTTTCAAAGGGGGTAGATTTCCAAGTTGATTTCCAGTTGTAAACTGAGGTTGAAATATTTGTCTCTGTTCTTTAAGCACCCCAGACTATTGGTTGACATATAGCATACTGATATGTGACCAGCCTGGAGAAGCTTTAGACAATTGGGTCTTTTCTTTAAAAGAGCACTTTTATTTGCTTCAAAAATGACATTCACACTAATGTTCTAACACTGAAAAGCCAAAACTCTTTTTAAAAAATGTATCCTTGGAAATATCTCATATGAACTATAGAATTCCTTTTTCTCTCTTTCTGAAATAATCCGTTTGTTACTGCTACAAAGGATTTCCTAGCATAAAAGAGAAAGTCTAGAAGTAAAACTCTTTTTTTAGTTATTCTAATAATGAGGCAAATGCAGTGCATTGTTGGGAAGAGGAAAAATTATTTCAATTCATAAAATATTTTCAAGTTGACATTATATTTTCCTCCTGAGCCTATAAAAATCATCAGCTTATATGTGGAGCTAGATTGTATAGGTTTCTGTCTTGGGTAAATTTCTTCTGTTCTTTAGTTTCTTTGACAAACAAAAAAGACTGATAATAATACCAACTTCATGGGCTGTTGTGGCAATTAAATATGTTAATAGATGTAAAACACACATTAGGCATTCAATAAATGTTAAGTACTATTGTTAGTAGTAGTAACCCTATTTGATTCTTTCAAAATCTAAATTTAAGTCATACTTTTCTCCTAAAATTTTATCTCTATGCCTCTAAATCATAGTGAAATAAACTGTACACATTCCCTGGAGTCAGCTTGCTACACCAGGACAAGAGGCACTTAGTTTCCAGTTAAAGCCCCCTCTTACTCTATTATAAAGCCTGTTGTCACTCTTTGTGATACTTTTTCTTTGCATGTGAATATCCTTGCTTGGTATGTGACTTGCTAAAAGACGATTGTCTAAGCAGATACCAGTTTCCTTTGCTAGGAATATGCTTGTATCAGGTATGAAAAAAATGAACATAATATTTTCTGCTAAAAGATTACTTTAGCATGTTGTTCAACAATAAAACAAACAAACAGACAGACAAACACTTCTCCTTTACCAGGAACAACATCAAAGACCCTCAGAACAACAAGGTTGGGACACAGCCAGACTCAGGTCTGTGTGCCATCCATCTATATACCTTCTGCAATTTAGTAAGAGCTATAAGTTGAATGGAATTGGAGACTCAGTCAGGGTCCTGGCAGAAAACTGATGTAAACCACAAGGGACAATTAAGGAGCATTATTAATGTTAGATCCATTCACAACTCGGGGGCAGGGTTCAAGAAACCAACAAGAGACAATGATACAGCAAGATTGCTCACACCTTCTCTCAACCTGAAGAAGAAAAGGAAGAAGATACCAGCTGTGACTGTGGACATCTTCTGGACAGAGCCTATGGCCAGCCCACCACTGCCAACTGGCTACTGTGTCAAGTTGAAACTGAGGTAATAAATGCCCCACACTTTCTTTTCTTCTCTGCATAACCTGCCAGGAATTCTCATTGGCCAAACGCAAACAGAACTCAGCAGCTAAAAATCTAGATAAGGTTGTCACTCCGGTTAGGTTGCTCAGAACTTACAATAAGATAGGAAGAGATGAAAGTGGACCTGGAGGTGCAAAGTCTCTGCAAAGTCAAGAAACTCCAGAAAAAAAAAACATTGATGTGTTTCATTTCTGCAGCATTTTCCATGCTGTAAAAGAATCTTGAAAGCTGATGTTTCAAAACAGGCTTTGAGATTTCAAAGAACTTTTCCAAATTAGAGTTTCAGGTTGTGAACATATTAAGAGTTCTTTTTAAAAATTTAGAAAGCAGTTTTATTTTTTATCTAGAGGATTTTCTAGATTCATATTAAAGATAATTTGAAATGTGCTGGCTTTGGCAACTTTATACTTTTGACTGAAGAGAAATATATTGCCACTAGTTTAGTTGTTTCTCATTTAAAATAGAATCTCCAAACTCTTTTGACTACAAACTCTGTCAATAAAAAAAAAAAAAAAACATGCAATCTTAATATATGGGCACTTTATAAAGTGTTTCTCCACCACTCTTAAATATTATATACATCATGAAATACATAAAATTGGGAAGTAACAACAGTTGCACCAAACAAATATAGGTAGATCCCCCCCAAACCCCACTCTCCAGTGCACCACTCACACATGTACTCACAGCTTTGGAGAGCCATTCGCTCTGGAGACCCCCTTCCGGACACCCGTGATTGTACAGTCAATCTGATGGCCATTCTGGGCACAGCTTTATTCTACCCCATAAACATTTTAGTAGTCAGACTCTTAAGAGAGAACACCCAAATCAGGATTTTCTGAATGACCAGAAGATGCTACACAAATAATTGGCATTTGAGAAATGGGCTAAGCTGTTGCCAAGTGTGGTCAGCACTTGCTTCTCAGTAGCTCTGTGGAACAGGGCTCATCTCCATTTCAGAAAATCAGAAACTCAGGCATGGAACTGTTTAGTGACTGGCTCAAGATGACTTCTCTGCCATAAAATCCAGGTTTCCTGAGTTCTAGTTGAACATTTACAATCAAGATACAAGGCTTCTTAAATCTTCTACAGAAGAAATTATGGAATTAACCAACATTTCACCACATAAGCATCTCTCTGGAAAGTTATGTCATGATCTCTACAAGAAAGGATTTGCTCAGAGAACTTAAGCTAAATGCCTGATGCCTGCTTGGTGTCTCAGCATCTGCTTTTGCTGTTGGGCTGAGAGTCCAGCATTTCTCACTGGAATGTGAGTGGCTCTGGGCCAGGTCTTCAATCATCATCGCTTTTCCCCAGCACCTGCCACAGAGGCTACCAATATAGAGTCCCAACAAAGTGGCCAAATAAAAAAAAAATGTTTACTAAAACATAAATTTCTGTGTCTTCAAGACAGGGGGACATCTGGAAATTAGAATTTAGGAAAGTATCTTAAGATTTTAAAAACAGATACAACTTTTAAAATATGCCATGCTCTTTAAAGAAAAGTACCTCAAAATATGTCTCATAGTTAAATGCAACAAAGGAAAAGAATTCTTGGCCAGTGAGTCCACCTCCTTCACAGCTTTCACTGGTTAACAAGGTACAGTTCAATTCCATGTCGTCTCCTTCTCATTAAGCCTGGCTCACAGTCAAGCCCCAGAGCCCCTCCCACTGCCCCTGAATGGTCCCCATGTTTCACTTCACTAAAGAAGAGATTAATTTGTAGAAAGGCTTCAGCACATTCCTGGGTTGCTCAAGTGCATTTCTTTTCATAGAACAGGCTTTTGATTTTGCGCTTTAAATCAAAGGCAGAGAGCAAAAATTCCAAGTATGTACGGGCTTCCGACCTTTAAAAAAAAAAAAAAAAAAAACAGGATTGTTCAGATGGAATTTGACACAGTAATGCTCTACCCTACTACCCTTGTTGGTTTGATTCCTCCACCAGATACCCCCTTCTTCCCTCTACTAAATATCAGCTTTTCAATCAATTTGGTGCTTGGCAAAGCATTAAAGATTAAGTGAAGAGTTTGTTATTAGTAATTTATTCATATTGAAATTTTAGGAGTTTTATGTCATTGGAAAAGATGTTGGCTCCAGCTAGAAAACTTGTTTGGCAGAAAATATATTAATACACTATTTTCTGTGTTGTGGGAGAGAATGTGTTTACTTGGACACTAACTCAGGCACTGTTAACAAAAACCATGGTATTTGGAGAAGTCACTTTTGAATATTGTACAAACTTCTGAGTCAGAGATTTATGAATTAGGTAGATAGAAGCATTGAAAACATTAAGTACTTATAATAGTGCCTTTGAAAGATTGCCTTCATTATCCTTGACTCTTCTTTATTCCATCATTTCTATTTTTGAAGTTACTGATGTGGTTTTACTTAAAGCCCATGGCAAGCATAACACAGACTGGTCACAATAAAGCCCCTGTCCCCTATTTGATAGAGATGTTGCTTTGATCTTGTTCAGAGTGTCTGTTAATAAAATGCCATATCACCATGCTTCCTTGGTCTGATTCTATGCACACACGTGCGTGTACACACACACACTTTGGTGAACAATTTAAGCAAGAAAAACAGTGTTAATATGGTTTTCATTCAGTGCAATGATTGCTCTGGTTATAAAGTCATTCTACCATTCAATATTCTGCAGGTGATTCTAGAAATAATAGGGATAACATGATTATATAAGACTACTGATTAATCAGAAAATATTTAATGAATTTCATTTGAAAAACATGTTTTGACATTTTCAAAATACTTTCAAGCTTACTTGTTTGTAGATCTTTTGATCTCATAAAAAAAAGGTGCTTTGTGTGATTAAAAAGGGTACCATTGATGGTTGTAATAGAAGTTCACTCACTGGAATGGAATCCAGTAAGTTGTGTTAGGTTGAGTGGCATGACTGTAACGTGAGTCATATAATCATCTGCAGTAGCACTGATCCATTCACCATAAGTACTGTCCCCTGTCTCCTGGTCCTGGCACCATGGCATCCTGTCCTTGACTCGGTAGTATTTAAGTAGTCTAGAGGACACACAAACTGCACACTTTATATATTGCAAATAGTGGCTGTCACTCAATTGCTTCCCCAATGCTTTCCTTGAATTCCATAGTTTCTTAGTTGTATGTTCATGAGAGTATAGGACAAGCAGAGTTTCAAACCTCCTTCATTTTCCTGGACCTCTGATTTAGTCAAGATTCTCTCAAGATGAGAGAAAAATAGATTCCTGGAACCGAGATGGGTCTGGTAAAAGGATTAATTCAAAGTAGGGTGGCCAACAAACAACAACCAAAATGTCAGGAACCCTATGGTTTCACTGGTGAATTCTACCAAACATTTAAAGAATAATTAATAATAATCCTTCTCAAACTCTTCTAAAAATAGAAGAGAAAGAAATATTCCCAAAAATAATTTTACAATACCAGTATTATTAAAGTCTGATAAGAACACTACTAGATGGCCTACAAACCAAAGGGTCACTGGTTCAATTCCCAGTCAGGGCACATGCCTGGGTTGCAGGCCAGGTCCCCAGTAGAGGGTGCATGAGAGGCAACCACACATTGATATTTGTCTTCCTCTCTCTCTCCCTCCCTTCCCTTCTGTCTAAAAATAGATAAATGGAATCTTTAAAAAAAAATGAGCACTACTAGAAGAAAAAACTACAGATCAATATCTGTAATAAATAGGGGTACAAAAATTCTCAAAAAATATTAGCAAAACAAATTTAACGGTGCATTAAAAGGATCATACACAGTGATCAAGTAGGATTTATTCCTAGGATACAAAGATGGTTCAACATACAGAAATCAATTAATGTGACATGTCACATTAATATAATAATGAGGAAATTTATATGATCATCTCTATAGGTTCAGAAAAAAAGCATCTGACAAAATGCAACATCTTTTCATGATAAAAATGCTCAACAAATTGGGCATAGAGTAACATACTTCAACATAATAAACACCATATATAATAAGCCCATAGCTACTATCATACTCAGCAGTGAAAGACTGAAAACTTTTAAGATCAGTAATAAGATGAGAATGCCCATTTTCACCACTTTATTCAAAATAATACTGGAAGTATTAGCTACAGCAATCATTCAAAATAAAAGACATACAAATTGGAAAGAAAGAAGTAAAATTGTCTTTACTAACTGATGATATAATCTTATATATACAAAACTATAAAGAATCCATGAGAATACTGTTAGAACTAATCAAGGAATTCAAAAAAAATCGTAGGATAAAAAAATCATCATAGACAAATCAGTCATGTTTCTATATATTAACAAGAGAACATATGGAAAGGAACTGAAGAAAACATTTTTTTCATACAGCATCAAAAACAACCAAATACTTAGGAATGAATTTAATTAAGAAGGTAAAAGACCTGTACAATGAAAACTATAAGATTATGATGAAAGAAGTTAAAGAAACAAATATATTGAAATATATCTTATGTTCATGGATGATAAAAATTAATATTGTTAAAATGTTCATACTACCTAAAGCCAATCTATAGATTTGATGCAATTCCCTATCAAAATTCCAATATCATTTTTTACAAAATTAGAGAAAATAATCCTGAAATGTGTATGGAACCGTTAAAGACTCCAAGTAGACAAAAAGATCTTGACAAAGAAGAACAAAGCTAAAGCCATCACACTTCCTGATTTCAGACTAATCAAAATAGTATGCTACTGGCATAAAAATAAACACATACATAAATGGAAGAGGATTAGGAGCCCGAAAATAACCCCCCACATGTATGGTCAACTAGTATTTGACAAGGAAGCCAAGAATACTCAATGTGGAAAGGATAGTCTCTCAAATAAATGGTGTTGGAAAAACTAAATAACCGTACTTAGAAGAATTAAATCAGACCTCTATTATACCATTCACAAAAATTAATTTGAAATGAATTAAACATTTAAGACATAAACCAATCATGATAAAATGCATCAGCCAGATATGAAGCCCTTGCTCTATAAGGCAACTGTCTTTCTTTTCAGGATGCTCCTGCATTTCAAAGTTTGAGTCCTTAGTGTGTATAATAGGCAAGACCTATTGTCCTAAATGGCCATCCCAAAGTCCTGAAGGTCGCTAACCTCACTTGCACCCCACTCTACAACATTTCTTGGCTCAGCTCTCTGTTATGAATCACATGTATGTTAATGTTGGATTCTACTTTGTTTTGCTTTCATTTTATTCTAATGTTTAAATAGATTTTCAACACTAAGGCTTTGTACAACTTCTACTCCATACCACTGGGTTATCATCATGTTGATAAAGCTATACTCCAAAACTCAGATTTGTTTATTGTTCTTGGGTTGGAAAAATATAATATTTGAGAAGCAAACACAGGCACATGATGAGCTGAATTTCAAATTGAGGCTTAACTAAGAGTCATAGGACATCCCACACCCATCTGTCTATAGGTTACAAGCCCAGGTTTCCAAAAGAATAAAGTAACATAGCTTTAAAAAACACATGATCACTAATTAAACCACACTGTCCCCTGGCAAACACAAAGAGAAATAAAATCAACCCATTGAAGAAATCCATTTGCAATAAAAACAAGGTGTCCATGGGGAAACAAATCAATTACAGGAAGGTATGCACCCAGAAAATGTCTAAACAATGCCAAGCTATGATTAATTTTAGTTTGAAGAATTCAACAGTAATACTGCCCATTCAGAATCTTCAGTCCTGCTGAGAGTCTGGGATGTTGCCAGTGGCTCAGCTACTATTCATAAACCCTGGCAACCCAAGTCTGACACTCTACACTTTTAGATCACCAGAGATGCTACCAGGATTTCTTCTCTCTAGTCTTTATAGCCTCTCTACATTTTTTGCTGATATAGAAAACAATGAAGAGGAGCAGAACTTCCCACCTCAAAATATGTCTCTTTGGCATAAGGATTATTTTAGACTAATTATTTTGAGACAGCAGACACCAGAAAAACTCTGAAAACTAAGTATAAGTTACCTTTTTGTAAGAGACATTTAATTTGTAAGAAAATCTCAATTTGTAAGGGTGTCACCCTCTCTATTCCAGAAAGAAAAGAATAACTAAAACTCTAGAAGCTCTTATCAGTGGAGCCAGAGCTTAACCTTGTTCATTGGGCTTTACCTGATAACCGCCCATAACTGGTTCTCCCAACCCCCAACATCTTCTTTTGTCTTTAGTTAGAGATAGTATAAGGTGATGACCAGGGCCATTTCAGGGAGTTATGGGTATCTCCTATGTATACAGGAGATATGCCTGTTACAGCATTAAACTCCTGTATGTTTTTCTGCTGTGAATCTGTCTTTTATACAGGGGGTGTCTCTGATGAGAACCTAGAAGGTTAAAGGGAAATTATGAAAGTCTTTTTGAAAGAGCACAGCTGCTAATTAGACCATCATGGCACCAGGAGAGCAAACGCCAAAAGAGATTCTGCGGATACCGTATTTAGCTTGACAAGGACGATTGGTGGCTGCAGTCAGTGTTATCTCAAAAGCAGCCTGAATTAGGTAAGCAGTGCCTGCTTTGCCTCCTATAACTAGAGAGGATGAAAGAGCCTTCCTCCAACCCACTTCTGGCTCCCCGAGGAACCCACAAGAGGGCTCTGGGGAATCATTCTGCCACCCTCCCAGTACTATTTTAACCCAGAAAAGTCCTCCAAGTAAAGATATAATCTTTAACACAAGACCTATTAAATCATGGTGTTTTATTTAGAGTTCTTGTTTCAGATGAACACATTTTTTATGGAATGCATAAGGACCTTCAAATATATCAAGTTTCATTCCCCAAACAAAAGCGGAAATACCTTCTCCAGCTACCTGGGTGGATGGCTACCTAGTCAAAGTCACTGTCAGCAGGAGGGCTCTGCATCACTAAGGAGTTTATTGTTTTAGGATCAGCTGAGAAAATATCCACATATACATTCTGTACAGGCAATACAGAGAAGCTGTCTGTTGGTATATTTTGTATTTTTTTTAATTTGTATTAGATATCAAAACTATCATGACTGTGGAATCCTTTTTATCAAACCTGATCAGGATGAGTGATTGATTGATGAATTGAAAAGATTAGATACACCAGGAAAATAATATTTTTAACTTAAAACGCATAAAGATGACATGTTTATGTCCATCTTTATATTTTCTTTATCTTTGTTACATAAATTTTACCATAATGCATCTCATACAATTCCCAATTCCACTTTCTTTAAATTAAAGCAAGAATTGTGAGGCACTCAAGAAACACATCGGACTGTTGTATTCGCCCTAACGTTTTGTGACTGTATTCCCTACTTTTTTGGTGGCCTCATGTACACCTAATTCCACAGTATTTTTAAAAATTATTTTATTGAGTTGTTATTATGAAAACTCCTTTCACACTTTTACTTCACTAATGTATGCAATATTTAATAAAATTACAGAGGTATAATCACAAGGAATACTGACACAGTTGCACTGGGGACTTAGGAATAACTGGCTCTGAGTTAGAGTTCAGTCAACAGGTTGGAGAGCTAGTTCACCAGCACACGAGAAAGGAGGCTCTCAGACCCTGAGCACGAAAAGTGTTGTGAATGTCAGTCTTTTACAGCATGAAGGGGGAGCCCCGTCTGTCTGGAGAATCTATCATGTGGAGCTTGGTTAAGAGATCATGTTTTAAAGTATTTTGTTGTGGAAATATATGGCAGCAAATTATTCATAATTTTAGGTATATTCATCTCCTATCACCAAGTAAAATGGAATCTTGCAAAGAGAGGCAGAAAAAAGCCTGGGGCCTGGAATAAAAGTCCCAAAATATGCAATTAGAAACTACTGAGTTATGCATAAAATTTATTTGAAGTGTAATTTATGAACCTTGTTGGAAAGGCCAACCACTGACTAAGTTATACCAGAGGCCAAAACTTGTGTTTCATTTAGACCTGACACAGGACGCAAAGCTGGTATCTTCGCTGATTTCCCTGCCCTGTTCTTCTGACAGTGGTGTCTGATCAATTCCCTGGATAAGTAACTGACACATTATACATATGTCTGCACACGGACTAGTGCTTAATTAAATCATGAAATTAGAAATGGCACTCTAGAGTATGATCTGCAAGGATTGTATCACATGAATATTTTATCTGGACTTAAGAGTCACATTTACAGAATGTCTGAGAGAATAAAAGACATTGTAAAGCCCTTGGCATATAGATGTTGATAAAAACTGTCAATCATCTTCATATCCTCTATTTTCTAAACTAGCTCCTCTACGTAAAGACTGGGTAGCAAAGTGTTAGGTCCTAGAGTATGTGAACCTTCAATCCTACTAGTTAATGACAATTTTTTTTTCCAAAACAGTCTCACAACTTTTCTGCTATTTTTTTACCACCATGGATGAGAGATCCTTTTTCTTCACATTTCAGCAATATTTAATATTGTCAAACTTTAAATGTATTATTTTTTGCCAATCTGATAGATAAAATGAAATCTCAGTATTTACATTTTCCAAAGTTACTGGTGAAGCTGAAAATCTTGCTCTATATTTAAAAACCACTTGTGTTTCTTCTTTTGTGAAATGTCTGCTCAGGTCTTTTGTTTGTTTTTCTATTTGAATTGTTTTTCTTTGGCTTTCTTTATTCTTATGGGTTCTTTATTTTGCTGAATTTTCATATTAACTCTAGGACATGGTTGTAATTTTCCTAGGACATGGTTGTTATCTGCCTCCTTTGCAGATGAGAATCTGAGGAGTAACAGACTAAGAAACGTGCATGGTCACAGAGGTAGCAAATGATGGAGAACGGTCCAAACTCAGCTCTGTTTTACTGCAAAGCTCAGGTGGCTTCCACTAAAGAAACCTGTTTTATTTTTGCTGGTGTGTTCTTATTTCTATACCACAAGCTCCCCCTAGATTCTCTTCAAAGAACAATCTCGGGGGAGTCACATTGCAATAAGAAGAAGAGAGTGAAAATGGTCAAAGGAAAGTAGAATCCTCTACAAATGTCTAGAGAATAAACCAGTTACAAAATTGAGGGTCAAGGACATTTGAAAGATTTTCTTACTTCTTATTACACTCAGCCCATCATCAATTCCAAGAATAATAATACTATCATCAATCACAATAATATATAACAATAACAAAAATATTGAAATCCATTCACGTAAGGTGCACAAAACTCTGTGGCAAGCACTTTAGATGCATCATGTCAGTTGACCATGAAAGCCACTCATAGGTGAGGGAATTGATTTAGTTCTGCTATGCAGAGGAGAAAACCCAATTTTAGAAGAGTTAGAGATATTCTCCCAAGTATACATGGCCAGGAAATTGTAGTTTCTAGATAAAAAAAATTTTTCATATTTTTTACTATGGAGATGGCACTTCTAATAATTATAGGTCACATGCCACTAATCAAAATACCATACTATGCAGTTCATGTCTTTATCCCAAACACACATGTTTATCCTTTTCCAGTTGTCACGTTACCTGGCTAATGAATAATCATACACTAATAATTCAGAAGGGCTGTCATTCCTCAAATATCAAGCCACCTTCATGCTAGTTTTCCAAAGAGAATTTTTGTTGACATGTCAACATGGCAGTAAGTACACAATTAGGTTTGGCAGGGAGGCAAAAGCAGGGCCTCGAATTCCCAGGAGTCCATGCAAAGGTGCTGTCTGAGAGCAGAGGTGAGGCATCCACAGTCTTTTGCTAGAATCTTCCTGCTACAGAGTTAGAACCTGTTTTCTTTTTGAAACTCAGGCAAATATAGCCATAAAGTTTTTTAAAAAAAAATTCAGGTATTTTGCAGAAACTTTTCAGAAAAATTTTCAGTGATTATCTGACTCTTCTGAAGCACAGCATATTTTTACCTATAAAGAATTACCCATCTCCAAATAGGATGCAGCACTCAACCTTTGGTTAACACCCTTGCAATATAATATTTACTGTCCTGAAATGTCTTCTTTATGTTTCATTTTTTGATGTCAACTATAGCTCATAATGTAATGGTCTAGTGGCCAAATGTTAATAATCACATAATTATTTACTTAGATTGATGATTTTATGTTGATATCATCTTAAATTGTCTAAGAAAAATGTTTACAAACAGCCTAAAACAAATAACCAAAACAGAAACAATCACGTAGTGGGTGAGCAAGTGACATTAGTTGAACAAATGGGTAAAGGACAATTATATTGGGGGATATGTGCCATGTCACCCAGAACATTTTTCCTGACAATTGTTCAGAGATGTACTTCAAGAAGGAGGTTAATCAGGTTATAGTTTCAGAAATATGTATTCAAGATAGCATTTCTATAATGAGGCAAAAATCTGATTCACTCCACTTATACATTAAATGTATTACACTGTTTTAGTGGTCTTACCTAAAAAAATAAGCAACACTGTTTTTGAATGCATGGCCTGGTTTAATCCTCCCAACACTACTTGACTGTTTCACAAATGAGCAAACTGGAGAAGCCTGAAGGTACTTTGGAAGCATTAATGAATAGTTCACCCCAGGTTCACTCTTGACTCCAAAGCTCATGCTCTTTCCAATGGAACAGATTCTATCTTAATGTTTCTCTTCCTTTGAGCAAGAAGAAGCAAAATCAAGAAGGGGCATAAAGAGAGAGAGGAAAGAACCAAAATATATTAATGACACACTTAAATCAAATACTTCCTATATATAGCCTCATTTGATCATAAAGAAATAATAAGAAAATCATATCAGACCCCTTTCCATAGGTGGTGAAACTGGATCTGGGAGAAGTTAGACAATTTGACTAAAGACATCAGATTTTAAGACCATGTCTATTACTTCAAACTTTTCTTCAGACTATGAGAAGTCTAAATCCAAGGAGAGAAATAGCACTTAATGAAGGCATATTTTAATTAGAAAATTTATATTTTCAAAAAACATCTGAGAAGTCCTCATATTTGATCAATGTCTAGTGATGAGGAAACAATCTAGAGATGTTAGGTAATTTGCCTAAAAGAATGACATCAGATTTTAAGTCCAAGTCTATTGATTCAAAGTGATTACTCTTCCCATTAGAAAATAAACTTATTTTAGCTGGAAGGGAATTTTTAAATAGTTGAGGCTAGACTTATAATTTCATTGATGGAATAAAACAAGGCATGAAGGAAATGTTCCTTGTAGGCTGGTGGAGAGCAGGAATTAGTTCCTATCCACAGGAAAGCAGCTTCCAGTTATATTATTGGAAAGTCACTCAACAATCTTTAAAGGAATTTAATCATGTACAATTAATAATTATAATAACCTTAATTTGGAAACAATCCTACAAATTCCTTGGAGTGGTCACATAAGAGGCTGGGTTCCTTTTTGTATATTCATGATATATAGCACTTGGCAGGCAATCAACATAGGTTTGTGGAAAAAGGAGGATCAAACCTTTAATAATGGAAATTATTTTAATAATGGAAAGTATTTTGATGGCAGTGTCTATATACTTAAAGGTATATTTTATTTTTAACTCTGACACAAATTGAATGCACTATTTTATCTGTTAAGATATGTATCATCTTTTTCCTACAGTCAAACATACAGATCTCTAAAAGACACTGTCTTCACTTTATCAACGGTCCCTTCGATGAGTGGTGAGTGAAAAGTGATTGCTACAGAATCGAAGAGAGGGAAAACAGGGAAAATTGAAAAATACTATACTAAGGATTCTGAAGTTGGTGAGAGAAAATAAATGATGGGGAGATGAGGGAAGGTAGTGGCAGGAAGCGAAAACTTCTCTGCCTCATGAGGCTGTACACAACTGCACGTGCAGGAACGTGTGCACATGTGTACATTTGTGTAAGAGAATTTAGCTGAGAAAGAACAGATAAAGATAATACAGTCATAAGAGGAGGCAGTTTTTTATCAAGCAACTGAAGGAGATATAATGTTCCTGAACAATGAATTCATAAGTAGTCATGGACTGTTTACTAAGTTTTAGACATTTTCCTAAGTACTGGAGACCCAGCATTGAACTAGACAAAGTCCCTGTGCTCACTGGGCTCCTTTCTACAGATTTTTACTTGTATTATTTTTATGCCTTTTCCATATTGTTTTATAGCTGGTTGCTGAAGTATTGGGCATGTTAATGGCAAAATAGGCAGTAGTGAGCAAATATACATCTGTTAGCACATAAAATAAAAAGCAGTGGTAGAACCTAAAATAGCTCTCAATGAACAGAGCTGGAACCATATGAGCAACATAATAAATAACATAGCATTAGCCCTGGCTGATGTTTGTCAGTGGATTGAGCGTGGGCCTGTGAACCAAAGGATCTCTCAGTTCGATTCCCAGTCAGGGCACATGCCTGGGTTGCAGGCCAGTTCCCAGCAAGGGATGCATGAGAGGCAACCACACATTGATGTTTCTCTCCCTCTCTCTCTCCTTCCCTTCCCCTCTAAAGATAAATAAATAAAATGTTTAAAAATAAATAAATAAATAAATAACATAGCATTGGATTATAACTCAAAGCATCAAATAGATATGTGACTCCAAATGATATAAAGTATTGACTAAATAAATAAATGTAGTGAAGGAAAAATTTTTCTTTCATAATAATTCTAATTCCAATTGTCAGGAAGGCAGAGCTTGAATTCCTTCCATCTCCCTTGAGAGAGTGCTAGACTTAGTAGTTTTTTACCAAAGAGCACAGGGAGAAAAAGATAATAACTGTACAATGAAGGTTGTGAAAACACAACAATAGCCAACTGATGAAGGTTAATATCACCAGCAACATCATGAGAACGTCATGTAACCCTGATGTGATGGGATGAGAAGGACCCTCATTTCTGTGCTATCCTCTTCCACACACCCATGTCCCCAGTCTCATTGTGGGAAAAAAAAAAAGCCATAAGACAAACCCATCTGAGGGAAATTCTACAAGATATCTAAACACTAATCCTTAAGATTCTCAAATTCATTAAAAATAGGAAAAGACTACCATAGGCAGAATGTCTATGGAGATATGACATCCTGGTATGCTGGACTGGATACCGGGAAAGAGGACATTCATGGAAAAACTGGTAAAATCAAAATTAAGTTGGGACCTCAGGAAGCATGAAGGCACCAATACCAATTTCTTAGTTTTGTCAAATGTACCATGGAAATATAAACTGTTGATGGAGAAAACTGTGTGAAGTGTATATAGGAACTCCTTATTATATCTTGATAGCTCTTCAACTTTTCTGTAATCTAAAAGTAACATAAATGCAAAAACAATTTTTAAAAAACAATGGCATAAAATATTAGAAAACAAAACAAACAGGAAGTGGGGAGTGCGGCTGCTGTTCACAGGAGGGAGTAACTCAGAAAGTAGAAGCTTGATCATGTACTACCTGCAAGCACAAGAATTTTATGTGGATCTGGGTAAATTCTGAACCCAGGGAACTCTTCTCCAGCCTTGTATACATTCTGAAAAACCCTTTCACATACTGGGCTGATTATCTTTTGTCAGCAACCATGAGTATAATGAATACCGACAAGTTTATGGCTGTAAAAGCAAAAATGAGATGAAGGAGAAATGTGGATTTTTCTCTTTGAAATAGGTGACAAAAGGTTCTACCACGTGAGAACTTATTTCCCAAACCATGAGTATCACATGCTAGAAATACATACTTGGTGGGGGAAAAATCCTTAAATAAAAAACATGTGTGAGCGAAGAGGTATGAAAGGATAATTTATATCTCCAGGGACTGGGGGAAGTAACTATAATAGTCAAAGAAAGCTGCATTTCTTTCATTGAATAAACATCAGTGTGAAAATCACCAGCCCATGTCCAGTGTATTTATTTCCTTATTGCTGGGGCTCAAGCATGGGAGGAATGAATGAAGGAAGGAAGGGATGTGAGGGAAAACAAAATGCTTAACATTGTAGAGAATACCACAACATTAATTTTAGTGGGGGGTGATGCTCATGAATGGTTCTGATATTAAAAAGATAATACAAGCAGTATGAGGTTTAAATAGAGAATGGTACGAGTTCAGGAGATGGAATTTTAATTCAAAATTAGATATAGCATCTGCCATTTGTGCTGTGTTTTAAAGTATTGTTAGGGCCTGACCATGAGTTATGCTAAGGTTCATTTATTCTCATGTTATGTTTGGCACAGGAAACTGCTTACTTCGAGCAAAAACAGAAAAATTTGAATCTCAGCTCCATTCCTATACCCCACCCACTTAATTCTATAGCTTTACAAACTTTTTCAGTAATAAAAAGGATGAGAATAATTCCCTCACTGTTTTGCTGGGAATATTAAATCGGACGGAGTTTGTGGAAACGTCTGGAAGAGTAGAATGGCTTACAGTGGCTGGTGACTGATCTGCATAGAGAGAATGACTAACATTTCACTGTTTGTAGTGTAGGTAGAAAACTATTTATCTGGTCTAACCATTCCACAAGGTAATACTGACATGTTAACAATGCCTGGTAAGACGATATTGT
This sequence comes from Anoura caudifer, assembly GCA_004027475.1. Lineage (NCBI taxonomy): Eukaryota > Metazoa > Chordata > Mammalia > Chiroptera > Phyllostomidae > Anoura > Anoura caudifer. The sequence goes on along the minus strand of PVKU01003907.1, from coordinate 77,063 downwards.
TTGTAACAGTGGGATTTTGGGTGAGGACAAGTAGGTAGAAACTTCCCAGATCTGGATAATCTCAGTGTTCAGAGGACCAGCCCTAAATGCAAGAAGACATTTTTATCTATTTTTAAGATTGGTTTCTAAATATATTGGTTTCCAAGAGCAAAATTTAAATTTCCTCCTCTTAGGTGGTTGATATTACCCATTGGTTTTATCTGTGTGATAGATGGTTTTCAATACACTTTCCTGAGTTGATTCAGTAACATAACTCCATTTTGGATTTAGAAAGTCAGATCAGAACGTGAATTATGTCTCCATATTTTCTCAAATGCAAAGGAGACAGCCAGAAATATGAAAGGGTCATGGGTAATTGTTAGAGAGTTTAATATCAGGAAGGCAGCTTGTCATTTGAGAAATATTTTGCAGTTCCATTATTAGTCAGTCAGGCTTCAATTTTCCCTCACATACTTCAGAAATCCTGCAAACTCATTATTAAAAAGAAAAAAACACACAAGAATTATGGTGGCTAAAACTTTGAAGTTCATTTTAAATGTCTCTATCCTAGGCCTTCAGCAATTCCTGAGCTTTTAGTTACAAGAATGTCACAACAGCTGGGGAAAAGTAGCAATAATACCCTTTAAAAAGTTTTTTTTCACTTGCATTACACTATTTAATGCTCACAATAGTAATCTGTAGGTCAATTTCATCCTTTCCGTGTTCCAAATGAAGAAACTCAAGCTGAGAGAGGTTAAGTGACTTTTTCAAAGTGACAGGCAAGTTAGTAGACTTTTAATTCTGCATCTAGAAATTTTCTCAACTCTGCCCTGATGTTAATACCTTGGTCTAAATTAATTTTAATTAGCACTTCCTTCCAAGGCCCATTGGCTTTTAAAAGAACATAACAAGTAAAAGGACTCATTCATCAATGCTAAAATTTAAGATATTATAGCTTTTGAGTAAGTAGATATTTAGAGGAAGCAAAAGAGTCCTCGGTGTTCCACAAATCACGTAAAAGTTAGGTGAAGGATACCTGCTGGCATGTAAAATTTATTTTGACAATATCATTCAGCTATGATCCTGCCTTTTTAGCAACATTGTCCATATTTAAATTCTGAAATAATTTAAGATTCTTTCCTTGCTCCAGTAAATATGAGCCAGAATAGTAGTTGTATCATGACCTTCTGTCATCAGATCGCTGGTGGACCAGAGGATGACCACATAAAGGGCCAGCTTTATATGTAAATTGGACAGCTTGGAAAGCTCCAATCATTCATAATAGTTCTACCACTATATCTGACATCCCAAATAGCATCAAGTAATAATCCTTTATATCAGCATATCAAACAGCATTTGTGCAGAATTTCAAGAAGCTTTACCTTGAAAGGGACAAAATGGAATGATCAGAATTGAAGAGCTTGGGATGTTCCCCCCCCCAGCTTTAATGAGATACAATTGAAAAGCATGATTTGAAAAATGGTGCTTACTGGAAAGGAAATCATTATCAGAGGTCTTAAGAAATTTCAGCTTTGAAATTCTGATGCGGATGGAAAAAAAAGTATAGTAAATAAGCCATACACTGTGGATTTTTAATGAATATACCCAAAATGGTTTTAGAAGATAATAATGATGATGATGAAGATGAAGAAGATGATGATTTTGATAGATTAGGGTAGCCATAGAAAGGGCAACGACATGGAACTGATAATAGACTGCTGAAGTGTATCGGAAGAACTTGAACCCAGGCCTGCCTCTGTCACTCAACAGCCTTGTGACTTAGGGGAGCCATTTGCTCTCCCTATGTCTCAGTTTCCTCCTCTAGAAATTATTCACTACATTAGACTTAAACCTTTACCTTCCTCTGGGATAGAAAACCTTTCTTGTTAAAAAGGTAGAATTACGATAGTCACTCATTCATCTAGCTTAACATTTATACTCTGCTTCATGCTCTGGACTCAAAGATAATTACAGTTTCTGCATACCATGCCCGCTTCACCCACATGCCCGGGCCCACTCAGTCCAGGGGAGAGACAAATTCCCCAAGACAAAGAGCACAGTGTAGCAGTTAGGAGCACAGGCTCCAGACACAAAGTGCCTGAGTGTGGATCACTGCTCTTAGCGTGGATGAGTCATTTAGCATCTCAGTGCCTCAATTTCCTCAGCTCTGAATTCCCATGGTCTCAATTTTTTCGGCTGCAAACCGGCAACCAACTCATAAGTATTAATATTAACAAGTGCATTGCTTTTAGAAAAACAAACGACACATTGTATGTGATATATGAATGTTTATTAAACACTAACATAAGTACCATAGATGTTGTAAGCAGTATATCAGAAGTAGAACAACAGTGGTTCTTAACCAAGCCACCTGTGCCCACCAGGGGGTACGTGGCAGTCCCTGGAGACATTTTTGGTTGTCATACTGGGAGGATGTTACTGGCATCTAATGGATAGTTGTTAGGGATGCTGATAAATATCCTATCCATCACATACAACAAACAGGACACAACAAAGAATTATCCAGCCCCAAATATCACTGATGACAAGATTGAGCAATGTTGGTATGTCTAGAGTAGCAGGGTGACCCAAAGGACCAAGGAATCAGTTCTATTGGGGTTGGCAGGAAACAGGAAGACACTGTAAAGTCTGTTTGAGAAAACTACAGGGTAATTCCAGGCACAGAAGATCCCACCGCCAAATGCATTGAGGTACTTTCCAGGTGTGGCCTGAAGCTCTGGAAATATAAAATTGGTTAAATCATTTCCTATGGTCTCATGCAGTCCAAAGTCAAGTTAAAGGTTGTTCTTAATAATCCATACTTTGCAGTATTAATTCATTGGATCTTCATTACAACACAATAAATAAATATTATACGCATTTTATTGATAAGAAAATGAAAGCCTAGAAGAATTGTGAAACTTCAAACATAACACTGCTAGTAATGATTTCAATGTAGCTTGTGGTTAAATTTACAGTGCAAATGTGTTTTTTATTGATCACAGAATACAAAAAGAAGTGTCCTCTGGTTTACAACACACACACACGCACACACAATATTGTTGAAATAGGAAGGGGAAAGTAGTGTTTAAACATTGTACACATGAAGCTTTTAGTGACCAAGAGGGAATAGCCGGTATGAAAAATCTTGGTCCTCAGTAAAGCAAGAAATTTGACCCTGTGCTCCTTCCAAGCCACAATAAGGAAAAAAACATCATTAACTACATAGATACTGTGGTCTGATCAGAGGAAATCAACTGATGTTATTCAAGAAGTGGCAAATATTCGTTGGGAACTCATTGCTAAAAAAAAGTTCATCGTCAGGAATGCGGCTGTTCAAGGTAACATAAAGGACTCTTGAACAGACATATCAGGCTGGGTGTTTAGCAGTCAACTCAGGCCGTTCTTTCACTAAATAATTAAACACTGAGTCACTTGAGGATGCTGGGAGAGTCTGCTATCATCTGTTAATTTTCACCTTAAAAACTGGGTGATGATATATATGATTTAAGCCATATAGGAACAATAGGCATTTCTTTAATGGTCCTCATCTCACGGTGTTGGTTTAACTCAGCTGGATGCCTGAAGCCATGATTAGGTCTGTTGCTAAGGACTAAGCCACTGATTTATGGGCGGAAAGAATGCCACCTCCTTCCCCATGAAGGGCTGTTCCTCTCAGCTGGACAGCCAAGGGCTCAATTCCTCTTCCCTTCCAAACCAAGAAAAATGTTTTAATTATGACTTAAACAACTGTTCTGGACAAATCCAGAAATAGATTGCCATGGGAATTCTTTTCTCTAGGAGGAATGGCAAGAGTTTACCATAAATATACGTTTAATATGTGTGCTGTTTATATCTAGGTCCCATAACCTTGAAGGACACAGCAGGCAATGTAACATTACTTTAGGGGTGATATTTTTCAACAGTGAATTTTTAATTTATCCAACTAACATGTATTGAACACTTACCTAAGTTGAGTTGGTGCCCTTTCTAACTAGCTTTTTTTCATTTTTTTTGAATCACACTGACCTATTATTTAGCTCAAGAGCATAACAGTACTGCTAGGTAATGTTCTATGAAAACAGAGCCTCGTACGTGCATCTGCCCCATGGTCATTTATCAAGCACCTACTATGTCCTAGAATGTGCACGGAAATCACACAGCAGGCACAAACACTGAATTTCTGGGAAACACATGTATTGACATTGACTGAAGTTTTCTCCCCACACCTGTGAGTTTACATTTCAGTTGGCAAATTGATTTTTCAGCTGCTTTTCTATCGGGTAATGGGTCTCAAATATCTTCACCCATTGCAAAGCTGTTAGAAGCCAGAGGGAGGACTTGCAATACCGTAAGGTAAACCCTTGGCCCTAAAGCCACTGGACACCAGGGCGATTCGCATCTGCTCAGATATTTGATTCACCAACTCCACAAGCACGCAGCGAAGTGGAAAGTCTGACAAATGTGCCCTCTTTTCTACCAGCAGTCAAATCCCTCAGCACTGTGGTTTGGTTGAAAACTAGAAGTGTAATATGCTTCCAAATAGCTGCTGTTTTTTATCAGCAGGTCTTTAAGGGTATCCTTTGCCTCCCACAACACAAACCACACACACACACCCTCCCCCAGCCTCCAAACAACCCTCCCCCACATACAGTCCCCCTCCCCCACATGCCAGTTTTCCTTTTCCTTTCTCCTCCTCACTCCCCAAACAAACTTGTTCTCAAAGAACATCTTAATAGAACTGAATCAAAGGCAAACCTAGTGCTGCTATCTTCCGCAAGCCACATGTCACCCCAGTGTGCTATTTCGGCTGAGGGACTCCGAGTCGGAGAGGAGCAGCAGGCTCGTCTGGGCTGCGGCTCAGGGGATCAGAGCGTGAAAAAGGACGTGGAAGGTGGTCTGGAAGAGGTCACCGTTCCCACACTTGAAAGAAGTATCCAGACAAGTTTGAATTAAGTCAAGTTGACACATTTCAGACTCCTGGAGAACCAGGTGTTTAGAAGCCAACTTTTGAAATTCAAAGGTCATGTGGGGGCTGGGAAAAGAGAGACTTTGCCTTTCCTTACTCCAAATTCAGTGTCTCTGCTTTTGGAAACAGTGCATTCAAAAGTTAGGGGACTCTTGTTTATTTTTAGTGTAAAAGAGAAAAGGTTCAAAATAGTGTCTCTCTTGTCTTCTCATCTCTGAATTTTGGTGATGAGGTTGCCCTTCCCTGCCTTTACAGAAATTCTCCCAAGACCTTCCTCAGGGATGTCAGACAGGCAGACAGTCTCGGGCTCAGGAAGCCCAGATGCACTGCCTTACACTGGAAATGTTGTGACAGATACATAATTCTTGGCTGATGCCTCGGGTTGAATGTCGACGCCTCCCTATGCCTGCCGGGGCAGTTGCAAAATATCGGACCCCTGAGACTGAGGTCCAGACCATGAGAAAGTGGCAGAATCACCACCAACTGATTACGGGGGTGATTTGTTCTCAGGGACACCCTAACCCCTCCAAACATGTCACTGGAATGTGCAAACGCAGTGTATCTCCAGAGGGGACAGGTTATTTTTTAAAGTCCATCAACAGGAAACCAAGCCATTGTCCACTTAGGAGGAATTTCATAAAGAAAAGAACAGATCACAGCACCTGCTTGGTCAGGAGTTAAAAGTGTTCTTTGTTTTGTGTTTTAATTCAAAACACACTATGTACGCTCTGAAAGCGGGAATCTCTTGTTCTGAGTACTTTAGAGAGAAAAGTCATGAAGGTGGGGGTGTCAGAGATCCTGAAAAGAGAAAGAGAGTAGAAAGTGGAGTGTATTTGCCATTATCACCTCTTATAGAACAAGATATTAAGTAGATAATGGGCATCATGAATAAAATTAATGTGGATTTCAACATCTCCAAAGCTACTGATCCTTTACCGTTGCATGAATATTACTTTAAGTTCAATCATTGTTCCAGTAATAGAGTTCCTAGTATGTGCCAGAAACTGTCTGTAAGAAAAGTATCAGAATCCCTTTTTTAAAGATGATGAAATTAAGGTTAAGTTATAGTCATTTGCTCAAAAATATAATCAGTCTTTAAATACAGATCTGTCTGAACCTAAGGTATGTGTTAGTAAAAACTAGACACATTTTTAGGTAGTTCCACGTCATTCAGCCGATCTTTTTTAACCCATGACCTACCCCCACCAGCAGAGATTCGCTGTTTTAGTTTCCATAGTTTGTATAAAATGAAAACAATGGTCAGACGAATGTGCTTTTCAGCATCCATCACCCTTCCTAGAAATGCTAACGTGGCTCCTGACAGACTTCCCTCACTCCCCAGTCCCTGTGCCACTTCCCGGCTTCCCTACTCTCCCAGCCCTGGCTGAGAACCATCGGCAGAGTCAGTGGTCAGTCCTCCTATTACACTTACCCTGGTTTATGTATTTAGGCATTGCTAATACGCATCATACTAAAGTCTAAAAAAAGTCTGCCTTCTAAAATTAAGTGTGTGTGTGTGTGTGTGTGTGTGTGTGTGTGTGTGTGTGTGTGTGTTTGCTGCTTAATGTTATAGCAAACCAAACCAAATCTCAGTACAGCAGAAGATGGATTCAGGAGATATCCATGCTCACGATGGGTCTGCACGAGAAGAAACCATGTGAGCGTGGGAAAAAGGGAGTGAGGGGTGGGGCTCCCAACTGATCATTTACGATGTGTGTCAGAGAGCACAGTTCAGAAGTCTGGCTGCCTGGAAGCAGATTCCGTCTCATCCAGTCAGGAACAGGAACTGTCTGGGAGGTGCCTCACCTCTCTGAGCCTCAGATTTATGAAATATAAATCAGGGATAAAGATAGCACCAGCCTAATGAGGATTAAGTTAAATGAGATAATTAAGGGTTAGTTCTTAGAACAAAGCTTGGCACATATTGTAAGTGTTCAATGAATGGTAGTTATTATGATTGTTATTGTGGTTACTATTATTGTGGCAAATATTATTATCAGTATCTATCATCAGTCTCAAGTCTTTCATGAAAACAAAAGAGTATTAAAGCGGTTATCGTTCAGAATAGATTATTATATTTAACTGGTTATGTTAGTTTTATGAAAATACAGCTTTGTGAAAGAGTGAAATAACTCACTCAAACAATGGGACGAGATGGTAAACCTGATAACCTATAATGAGCCCCAAAGACTGCTCATTCCCCTGGGTGGCCGACCAGGTCTCTGCTGTCTCACCTGACGCAAGTCACTCAGAGAATCAGCCATTTTGGAAGGTAAGCACAGAGTTCAGCCCACTTACTTCTAAATCCCAACTGCAATGAAGTTCACTTTCCTCATCTGTAAAATAGGACTAATAACAATAATTACCTTGAAAGATGGTTAAAATGACTAAATGCAAAATGTCACAGAGCAACAAAACAAACACTTCCTGGCCCCTTATATTATGCCATGCACGGAGCCAAGCACTTCTGTGTATTAACAAATTTAATCCTCACAACTACTGTGTGTGGCACATGCTATTTGAATACCTATTTTTGTCATGACTAAATGGTTATTTAAACTAGTGTCTGCACTGTACTTGGCATTGGTTTTCGTAGACAAAGCCTTCCAAAGGCTCTTCTGGGAGTCACCGAGATCTCCACATTATCTGCCCAGGTTCCCCACTGCCTGTCCTGCCCAAAGGGCTCCAGGCTGAGTGTGGGAGAAATTACCAGAGAGAAAAACCCTTTAGTTTTACCTGGGTGACAGCAATTATGCAGACTGACAAAAGGAGAAGTTAAGTTACAAGTTAAGGATGATAATTCACTCTCCCCAGGGACTGCCACTCAGAAGAAATGAGAGCACAACAACGGCAGACCCTATTGTTAACAGTCATGTCCCCATAATGCCCTGGCATTCTGAAACAATAACCCCCAAAATGCAGTCTGCTGTCCCTCGAGAGCTCGCCAAGCACATATGATGTGTCTCAAGCTGTCGCTCCCTGGAGACTCACCACAGAATGGTCCTTGGGCCATCCCTGTTTGCTGTGGCTCTGTGGGACTCTCCAGATAACTTACTTGCAATTGGAGCTCACCAACAGCTTTTAAAATACATAAACCAAAGTGTGGGAGAAACTGGGTGTTATGGTACGGATTTCCCCAACATTGATATGACAGTGGAAGTAGGGAGGAATTAACATTTTGATGCAAGATATTTGCCAAGGCAAATTGTGATTGTTGCCACTTTTGCCCACTAGAAAGCATTTTGAAAGGAATTATCAGATAAACAAAAATACTCTCTGAATGCCCAAATCTCAAGGAGTTAGAATATTGCGCTGATTTCTGATTCATCCCTATTGATTGAATATCTTCAATTCGCTTGCTATTTGCTACAGTCTTAGAGGCAGCGTTATGTTAGTTCATGTAAGCTGATGCTAAGGTGTCATATTTACGGCTTGAAATCTACAGCAATGCATAGATTAAGAGCGCTGAACAGTTTTTGAGGGTTTGTGATGGCCTAACATATGCCAAAACACGCAGTAATACATACTACATTAATATAAAGAGTAATAAGATCATGGAGCAAGTTTGCTTGAGTTCAAACCTCTGTTCTTCCACTTCTTGTTATAAAATTTTTGACAAAAATCTCTTATACTTGTATGCCTGTTTCTGAAACTGTAAAATAGGCATAAAAGTTGTCCCTAATTGTATGATTGTTATTTAAATGAGCTAATACAGGCCCGATGCTTCAAACAGTGTCCAGTATTTGTAGGTTACCTGGGAATATTGACATAATACTATGTTTTTGAAGGGAAGCATGAGAAAGGGTCATAGGGGAAATTTTGCATAATATTTTCTTTTCCCACAGAGTTTCTTCCCCAAGAAGTATGAGTATTAGTCAAAGGATTCATTAGACTATGTAGAGTTTAATTTTAAAAATCACTTAAAAATCCACATGACCCCAAAATGTTAGGCCTAGCGGTAATTTTGATAGAGTGAGCTTCAAACTCAAAAGGCTGGAAGGATGGGAGAATTTGGTTTTCAAGAAGGTGTCCCAGCCCAAAGGAATGTAGGCAGTTGTATACTCAAAAGTCAGCGTTCTGAACAATGTATTTTTATTGAACATCTGGAAGAAGCCTAGTCAAGTAGGAGGAGTTCAGATCGAGGTGTGAGAAGGGACTAGATGAGACCAGTCTCTGATAAGGGACAGAACAAATGAAGTCTTTTCAAAAGGGATGCCTGGTATGCTCCATACCTGAGACTCGGGCTGAGGAGGGAGGTGGAAGAAATACAGACACCTAAGACTCAGGGTGGGCCAGGACACACTGCATTAGAGTGTAACTCATCCCAAGCATGACCACAAAAGTACAGTGGGGGATGGGAGGGAGGGTAGATGAGATCTCAGAAGTGTGGCCCTGCAAGGTTGGACTAGGTGCTCATTTCTTCTCCCCAGAATGCCTGTGTCCTTCACTAGTGTCTACAGTGCTAACTGCAGAGCATCTGTTCCTCTTTCTCATCCACCAGACTGGAGGTTCTTGTATAAAAGGCCCAGATCCTTGATCATGGGCCATCTATGCCAAGCATGGTACTAGAACATAGTAAATGCCAGTAAATATTTTTGAAAAAGATATGAAGATGAGAGTGATGTAATTTATTACATATACTTTGTCCCTGTCAAGTTTAGGCAAAGAATGATCCAGGCCTAACCTTATAGACTAAAGCTTAGAGAAATCAGTGTGTGGAGACCCAGGTAAAGTGAAAAACCTGTAGGCCAGTAATTCTTAGCAGAAGTACCTGAGGAACTTTATGAAAAACATATAGTTCCACCCACCCAAACTCAATATTAGAATATACCACTTGAAGAGCAAAGTATAGGAATAGGCATTCATTCATTCATTCATTCATTCATTCAATAAGTATCCACTACTATCTCCTATGTGTGAAGGGCTCCCCTAGGTGATGGATTCCTATGGAAAATAATAGAGACACAAGTTCTTCTTCAAAGCTACTTATAGGCTAGAATTGGCTCTAATATCAAGCAAAAAAGTACATGGAAAATTCACCACAATGTGACGGTTGCCACACAGAAAAAGAGCAGGGTGTGCTCTGTCATAGACTAGGCACAGGGGGGTATAAGACAGTTCGAGGGGCAGCCCCTTGAGAAGATTACTCCATGTCTCCCAGTGAAAAGCACTGATTCAGGTCTTTCTTCTAGCTCAGATTTCTGTTTCTTTTTCTTACATTAAGTCCACTTACTTGAAAACATCTTTACATTCCTTCTCACAGTGTGCTGAAGGCTCACAGCATCTCACTGAGTCTTCTGAGTCCGTGAAACAAAGTAAGTATCAAGCTGTGGTTAAACTTCCTAACAACGGTGAAGCAGTTAAGTCAGTACAAACATGCCAGCTCCCATGGTCCCTTAAACCCAAGCCTCCCAAACATGAATCTGAACAAGTTTCAGGGGCACTCTACCCAACCTCCAGCCTAGAAGTTGCAATTCACTTTCACCATCTGTGTGACAAGTAGCATGGAAAACCCCAAAAAGACATGTCGACTTCTAGTTCTAGCTTACTTCTAATGTTGTGGCCATAATAAATTACAGCCCATCTAAATGACCTTACTTTTCATATTTTCCTACCCCATTCTTTTATATCATTAATGGGAGTAATATTCAGAGCTTCTGGTGATATCAGTGAATATTCTAGATTCAGTTTCATTCAAACCCATGACAAAGCTGGGGTTTTGCATACCTGACAATGGTACAAATTATTCCTAATTTAAAAGAAATTGTAACTGATGGACTCAGTGCAACCATATATTTTTAAAAAATCAGTTGTATAAAGTTTAATCTCTTCTGGGATATGTAAAGAGCATGGGGGATATTCTGGGTTTGCTGTTACGGATGGGTTGAGAGTAAACATTCCGAGTATTCATGAATGCTGAATGCTGGGACTCTCCCTCCCTGGGCTTGTATTTCTGTGTAGCTGTTCATTTTGACTCAGAGGCCACTGGGGGAGGCAGAGTGGGAAGAGAAGTTTGAACATTTATTTGCTATCTGAGGATGTTTTAAGCTGAAGGGATCAGAGGTACGAAAATCCCTTCTCTGGTTGAGAAATTTCTAGAATATTCAATACGGTCATCTTCATGTTGTTTACCACATCCCTCACTTTCCTGGCCATGCATTCCAGAGGCTTCTGCTCCTGACACTGCTCATGCTAGCAAAGTTTGCCTTCGACATCCCACAACTTCTACTATATCCCTGCCTGTCTCCACATCGGAGCCCTGCGCTCTCATGATAATGTGAATCACTCTTGTGCCATTATTTCTAGGCATCTTGCAGGGCCTATTATGTTTTTAAAGACAAAGCTATTTGTTACTTCTATAATATCCTCTTTTTCTTTGGAGTAAACCACCAATTCTTTTCACCGATGGCAGAATGAGCCCTTACATAGATTTCTCTGGGTCTTTTATCTTAGTCTCCTTATACACATAGAGATGAGCAAAATGTCAGGTTCTGAATCAGCATGCTCCGGTCTGAAGAGCACCAAATTGGATCTAAGTCCTAGCTTTGCTTTCCGATGACCTTGAGCCTGTGAAAGTCGCACCAGGAATTACACATGAAGAACTACCCATCACTTATACATCTATTTCTAAATCTCTAGAATCTCTAATTTTATTATTATTTTAGGAGTGCAAGTATCATAATTTCTAAGATACTCTCCAAAGTAATCAACATATAATAGGTATGTGTGCTCGTGTTTATTTCAAAATTAAGATAGTAATGCCATCCCCTTTACTAGGTGGTGGGATGAAATCAGAATAGGAAAGTCATACACTTTGCCCAACTGTTAAACAACACTTCTGAGACACAGCTCCCTGAATTTTAAAACAAAGGGAGAATGTCTTTCTTCTATGGTTTTTGTGAGATTTAAACAGAATAGTGTATGTGGAAATGCCCAGCATGAGATCTGACACACAGGGGTCAGAAAATAAATGATAGCAATTCTTACTATTATTGACACAAAGCTTTGTTCTTTTCAAAGTTCATTTATATACATTATCTCATGCTACCAGACTAAGTTAATGCTGCCAAGAAATTTCATTTAAAAAAATATCCCAGGGTCAGTGACATTATAAAATCCCATCCTGAAACGAAGACACTGTCAACTGATGTTAACTTGTAGCAATAAACTCTTTCAATCTTCGTTTCATTCATTCAAATGTCTCCTTGACCCAATAGCCTTGCAGCAAGTCTGTCATATTTTATTTATGCAGTCATTAACACGGCAAATATTGATCAAGTAGCAACTATGTGCCTGGACCTTATTTTGTCAGAAGATAGATTTTTGTATTTAAAAAGGACCAGGGGAACGAAGATTGTTATAGTATACAGCAAAGTGCTTGGTGGTAAGCCAATTAAAAAGAAAAAGGAAAAGCATTTAGGTAATTCATTGTTGACATAAATTTACTAAAACTGAAAAATAATCGGTGAGTAACTATAATAATAACACATCAGATTTCCACAGTGCAGTAAGATTTACAAAGCCTTTTTTCCAAAAGATGTCTTGGACCCACCCACTTTGCTCCAAATCTCCTAAAATCACCGATATTCAAGCCATCTTTATTTCCAGCAGCCTCCACCCCCAGCCTGGTTTCCATGTTTTCACAGGGCAGCTAAAATTATCCTTACAAGTGAAAATTTGGTCACTGTACTTTCTATTTCCAATCTTCAAATGCCTCCCAATACATCACCCCAACATAGTATTTAACAGTGGCTCCCAGGCCTATCAAGACGGAGCAAACTGGCCCTTTCCGAAGCAGCCAGGGCTGGGTCTTGCCTCAGGGACTTCACACACCTTCCACTGTGCTCAGACATAGCTTCCTCTTCTAGGGGCTGGCTCCTACATGCCTTCTGAGGTTGCCCTCTCTCCCTCCTAGCACCATCGCAATATGTAACTTCTGTGTGTTTTCTTCCCCCGGCTCTTTATCATTACTCATGAAAATGTTGTCTATTTGTGTACTTGTGTGTGGTCCAGCTTCTCCATGAGAATGTAACTCCACGAAGCAAGGGAACTTGTATTCTCATGTATTCCTGTAGCACAAGGAAAGTAGCTCAGAAAGCTTACGACTGAAGCAAGTGAGGGGGATTAGAAATAGTATCCAAGATGAATATTAGGTCTCCTCACTATTATTTGTGTTTTACTACACTTCACAGCTGGAGAATTTGTGCAGATAAAACATTAGCCGCTTGTCTCAAGGAGTCTGAAACTAGTTCTTAAAACAAGATATTACTATCTCAGCAGTAGTTAACTCTCCAGGAGTTACACTGCAAGACAACAAGAACACAATAACGGAACACAACTGGCTTATGACTGTGTGCCAAAATAATCAAAGACACACTAAGCGCTCTGAGTTTGCTTGGAGAGTTTAAACCAATATGTTACTAGAGAGTTTAAATCAGCATGTCACAAGAAGTACAAGAAAAGTCTTTTTTTTAATCTTCAGTAAATACTATCTATTGTTCTTTGAGTTCATGTTGCTTGGCACTCTGTTTACATAATTTTTTGTTTGTTTGTTGAACTGAATGTCATATCTTAGCAATTCCTAAAGTTGTTATATTCATTTATTTATTTTGTAAATTAAAGTTATTTCAAATCAGTTCTCTCTTGACCATTTTATTTTTTTAAGTTACTTTATTGTTGTTCAATTACAGTTGCCTGCATTTACCCCCTACCACTCCCCCACACCCCAGCCATCCTCACGTCCCTCCTTTACTTCTACTCCCTTTGGTTTTGTCTGTGTCCCTTATAATAGTTCCTGATAACCCTTCCCCCTTCCTCTCCATTATAACCCCCTCCACCTCCCCTCTGGTTACTGTCAGATTGTTCTTAACGTCAATGTCTCTGGATATATTTTGCTTGCTTGTTTGTTTTGTTGATTAGGTTCCAGTTAAAGGTTAGATCATTCGGTATCTGTCCCTCACTGCCTGGCTTATTTCACTTAGCATAATGCTCTCCAGTTCCATCCATGACCATTTTAAACAGTGTTCCAAAATCTCTTGAAATAAATGGAGATGCAAACCAGTGATATTCTCAAATCAGCATTGTGGTGCAGGAAGAAGGCCATCACCGAAGTGCTACCACCTATTTGGGAAAATCTTCTTTTTAGAGAGACTCAAAGAATGCAGTTTATATGACTTGTTTACTATATTTTGTTTCATAGCATTGTATGTTATAATTAAACATATCCTGAAAATTCAATTAATCCTAAAATTAATTTAAAACTTTTTCACAAATTTTATCTATAATCCCTTCCCCCATTTTTTTTTCTATGCAAACAAAACTATCAAATCACCCCCCTAAGGGGCTCAGTCTTTGTTTTAAAAATATGTTGAGAGGCCTTGCATATTTGGAAGATATATGAATGAAAAAACCCAGATAGCTGTCTCCATGATATATATGAGGTATGTCCAGAATGTATCCAGCCATGTATTATGAAGAATAACGATATTTATTGAAGAAGATACAAGATACAAGAAGCATTGTACATAGGACAATGACACCTCAGGCCCCTTCAAACTAGGCACCCTGGAATTTCACACAGTTCTCCCAGCATCTCTTCCACTGCTCAAAACACTCTGCAAAATCCTTTGTTGGAATTACCACCAGCAGCCTCATCATATGTTCCTTAATCTCATTGATGGTCTTAAATCTCTTCCCTTTCAAAGGTGATTTCAGTTTTGGGAAAGCCAGAAGTTGCAGGGCACCAAATCTGGCCCATAGAGGGGCTGAGTCACCTGGGTGATTTGATGTTTTGCCAAAAAACTCTGTACAAGACATGATGCATGAGCAGGCGTGTTGTTGTGATGAAGCTGCCAATCACTAGATGTCAAGAGCTACAGTTGTTTTCGGTTCTTTTCATTGCATTGCATCTCTCAACTAAAAAAAAAAAAAAACTTTGAGGTACTACTCCTTACTAATTGTTTGGCCTGGAGGGGCATACTCATGATGGACAACAACTTCCCAATCAAAAAAGCCTGTTAACATGGTCTTGATCTTGCTGTGACTTTGCCACTCCTTCTTCAGGCATGGAGAGTCAGGCGACTTCCATTGGGCTTACAGGACCTTCATTTCAGGTCTTAGCTGTAGGCCAACAATTCATCTCCAGTTATGAACTTCCTGAGGAAATTTAGCTCATTGGTAGCAGTTTGAGTTGAGTCATTAGCAACTGCAGCATGATGTTCCTTTTGCTCTGGTAGCAGAAGTCAGGAAACAAATTTTGCCATGGCATATTTTGTGCCAAGATTCTGTGTCAAAATATCAGGTACAGTAGTTTTTGGAATCCTCAGATCAGCTTCTAGTTCTCGAACTGTGAGTTGCCGATCTCCGTTGATTGCAGCCCATACACATTCAGCATTCTCAAGTGTTCTCCCTAATTGCAAGTCTTCAAAAACATGGATCACTTTCAACAGATTCTTGACCATCTTTAAAGTGCTGCACTTTTATTTGCACTTTACTTATTATATTGCCCCAAAAGACTTCTGAATCATCTGAATAGTTTCTGTGGAGGAATGTTCAAGCTTAATGCAAAATTTGATGCAGATTCATTGCTCTACTCAGAGTCATTTTGAATGCAACTGACACACAGTACACATGCTCACTTAACAGAGTCTTCCATCACCACTGACTACTACAGTGAAGTCATCATTGTGCACATATGTACACTCCAGTCCAGTCTCCTTGGCCACCAAGTTAGAATGATGGGGTGCAAATCGTTTTCCTTACATTAACAGTTGCTGGGCTTTTTCTGGACAGATCTTGTATATTCATTCTGCTCATCATATACAAGTTGAACCATTGTTACCTAGAGGCACATTTGGGAGACAAAACTGATCAACATAATGGCCTTCTTATATGAAGTATCTTCCTCAGGGACCTCTACTCTGTCTTTACCATTCTGGTTCTATGCAAGCCTGCAGTTACACCCCACAAAAGTACCCTGCTCCAGTCAAGCAAGATGAAGAATGCAACCCATCACACAGAAAGTGCCAAGTGCCACTTGTCTCCAAAGGGATGTACAAAATGGGGGCATTTTTCCTATAAAGGAACAAATAGTAAATATCTAAATTTTGAAGGCCGTTTGCCTGACTCACCTACTGAACATCGGCATTGTAGCATGAAAGCAGCATGTCTCAGGCACAAATACAATGCTTTTTTTTTATTCATTCCATAATAAAATTATGTCAAATATGTCTTATAGAATTCATAACATCTAATATAGAAAAATAAAATGTGCTAAAAATGCATTCACTAGACAGAAAGAAATTTAGACCTTGGAAGATAGCATATCTCTATAAATATCTCTACATGTTACTCACAGTTTAGAGAATAAAAATAAACACATAATTTAAATAAAATAACATAAGTATGTTTTCATAGATGCTTGTAAAATTCTGAATCTAAATAAATACATGTATTGAAAAACTCTATCAAACACACGCAAATGTTAGTAATAATTAAGTACTTTTTCATTTCATAAAAATTATGAAAATTCAGTGCTTATTATATACCTAAGACCCTGCTCAGTTTTGATCATTATTTAATGTTATCATCACAACTACCTAGTGCAGAAGACCCTGTCACTGTCTTGTCTTACATACCTTGTGTCACAGAGCCAGTGAGTTCTGCTGCCACGTGACTCCAAAGTTCATGACCTATTGGAGCCTAGTTGTAGGATTTGCATGAAGTTAGACACGTAAAAATTGACATAAAGTGTCAAATCAAGTAGCTTACTTTTGTGACTAAAGGCAGGAGGAGAATATGTAGCATACTCATTCAAGCCAAAATGTAGCTAAAATGAGCATAAAATCAATATTTTTTAAAATGGTAGAAAATGTTTTAAAGTTAAAAACAATTAGTGCATTAAATTTTAATATGATTTTAGAAAAACTCCCTAGTGCCAAGTTTTTAGACTAAAGCAAGAGAATACTTATAGTTCTGGTAACTCTAAAAAAAACCTAGAAGGAAAAACATAAATTTAGTGAAAAAGCATATGTCTCTTGGAACTAATAATTGACCATAGCAAGGTTGTAAGATATGAAGTTAATATACAAAACACAATTGCTTCCCTACAAGCAGCAATGAATAAGGTCAATCTGAAATTTAAAACATAAAACCATCTCCTAAGCACCCGTAAAATAAAATGTCTAAGTATAAATTTAACAAAATGTGTGTAAGATCTATATGAGGAAAACTACAAAACTCTAATGCATGAAGTCCAAGAAGAACAAAACAAATGAAAATATATTTCATATTTATGGATAAGAGAGCTCAATATTGTCAAAGTGTCAGCTCTACTCAACTTGATCTACAGAGTCAATGCAAAGTCAATCAAAACTCTAGCAAGTTATTATTTGGATATTGACAAACTGACTCTAAAATATGTATTGGAAGACAAAAGATTCAAAATAGTCAACCCAATATTGAAGGAAAAGAACAAAGTTGGTGAACTGACACTAACCAACTTTATTACTTACTCTAAAACCACAGACATCAAGACATTGTGGGACTGGTGAAAGAACAGACAAATAGAGCAGCAGAACAGAATAAGGAGCCTGGAGATAAATCCACATAAATATCATCAATTGATCCTTGACAAGAAGTAAAGGCAATAGAATGAAGAAAAGCGATAGTCCTTTTCAAAAATGATGTTGGAACAAGTGGGCACCTGCATGCCATGAATCTAGACATGGACCTTATGCCCTTCACAAAAATTAACTCAAAATAGATCAAAGACCTAGATGCAAAAAGCGAAACCATAAAATTCCTAGAAGATAATAGAGGAGCAAATCTAGTCATCCTGGGGCATGGCGATGACTTTAGTTACAGCACTGAAGTCACAATCCAGAAAAGCAATGATTTGTAAATTAGACTTCAGTAAAGTTAAAAACTTGTGCTTTGTGAAAGATACTGTCAGAAGAACAAGAAGGCAAGCCACAGTCTGGAAGAAAATACCTGCAGATATCATATCTGATAAATGGCTATTATCCAAAATATACAAAAAATCCTTCAATTGATCATGAAGGAAATGAACAATTCCATTACAAAGTGGGCAAAAGACCTGAACAGATACTCATCAAGAAAGATATACAGATAGCAAATAAGCACATGAAAAGATGTTCAACATCTAATGTCATTCTGGTATTGAAAACTAAAACAATAGTATGTCACTGTACACCCGTTAGTATGGCCAAAATGCAGAACTCTGGCAACCCAAATGCTGGTGAGTCTGTGGAGCAACATGGCTGCCCATCCATTGCTGGTGGGATGCAAAGTGGTATAGTCACTTTAGAAGATAGTTTGGCAGTTTCTTGTAAAATTAAATATATTCTTACCATATAATCCAGCAATCACACCTTTTGGTGTTTACCCAAAGGAGTTAAAAACCCTTGTTCACATAAAAACTTCCACACAAATGTTTATAGCAACTTTTTTCATAATTAGCAAAATATTGCCCTTTGGTAAGTGAATGAACCAATAAACTGAGATACATTCAGACAACAGAATATTATTTAGTGCTGAACAGAAATGAGCTACCAAGCCATGAAAAGACATGGAGGAGACCTAAGTTTATATGACTAAGTGAAAGAAAGCAATGTGAAAAGGGCTGCATACTGTAGGATGTTCTGGAAAAAGCAGAACTATGGAGATAGTAAAAAATTGCAGGGGGTGGGGAGGAGACAGGAAGAACAGGACAGTTTGGGGGAGAGTGAAACTGTTCGGAATGATACTCTGATGGTGGATTCATTATACATTTGTCAAAAGCCGTAGCAAGCACACCACCAAAACTGAGCCCTAATACAAACTGCAGATTCTGAGCGGTGACGATGTGTTGGTGCAGGTCCCTTGTGTAACACGTGCACCACGCTGGTGCAACGTGGAAACGAAGGAGGCCGTGCGACGTCGGGGAGCAGCAGATGCATGGGGAAGCCGGCATTTTTCCCTCAGTTTCATTGTGGATCTAAGACTGTCCTAAAAACAGAGTCTGTTGAAAAGGAAATAAAAGATACGACTGATACAGAAGATATCACAAGTGTTTTTTATCTTCATAAAATTGATCATTTCAAGGCAATACATCACAAAATATATCAAAGGGGAAAAAAATAGAAGGCCTTAATAGAAAAATACACAGGACTAACTTGAACAGGTTACCAAAGAATCATTTGATGATAATATTAAAAACTCAAGAGGTCACAGGTTTTTTACTCATTTTTTTCAAACCTTAAAAGGAACAGGTAATTTTTATATGGTGGATGCCATGCAGGAAAGAGGAACAATACATGAAAGCAAATTGAAAGTGGATATCTTCAGGAGGCATATTACAAGAATTTTTTGTTCATTTTAGTTTAGTGGTTTATTGAATGCTTATGCAATTAATGCACATAATTACATATTTTATGTAAAACAAGTATCATAATTTTGTATTGAGCATTTAAATATAACCATTTGTACCTCATATTCTTCATATTTAAAATGGCGATACTATTAGTCCCTTCCTCACAGTGTTGTAGGGAGAGTAAAATGAGGTAATAAAAAATAAAACAATTGGGTAGAGCATCATTTATAGTGAAAATTTAAATTAATGTGAATTTTTATTTTCATAACCGCTAGGTTGGAAGGCTCACCGCAGATGATTGCCTGAATCACCAACAATCTGGACTCTGGGCTCGGGACTGGGATGAAGCAGGTGAGGAAAGTGCAGGAGCCTAAGAGCGAGCCACTCCCTAAATACTTTTGCCTTCACTCTGGTCCTAGCCCTGAGAAACCTGATAAAACGTCTAAACTGGGGTCTCCTTGGCCAAGTTCAGTCTCCATTATCGGCTTCTATAGAAAGTGGCGTTCCTGAGCCCAAGGTCCTACTCGGTGGCACGGGCATTTTCAACACTGCCATTGCCAGCGGTGCTGTAGCAAGATTCCCATACACCTTACACTCAATCCCGTTCAGCTTATAAGGCAGCCGAAGACCATTTTCGTCCCCTAAACAATGGCAACAAATTAAAGTTCAATGGGCAATTTACTCTAAATTCAAAGAACTTGTAAGCACCCTTGGAAATGCTTGAAAGAGACAGAGCAGGCAGCAAAACGCTACCAAATACTTTATTTGAATTTTATAGCAAGAAAGAAAAGGCCAGAGATGTGTTCCTTTTCACACCAAAGGAAATAGCTTCTATCAGCTAGAACATCAGCTCCAATAACTTCGGGGCTCTATTTGGCTTTATTAGGTCTGTTGCCATTGTGATGGGCTAAGAGGGTTCTTTTGAAGAAAAGTAATTACTTTGCCAGAGCCGCTAGTCAGAGATGCAATTGCGTTTAAAAAATCCACTTGCTCAGCACAATTTAGGCCGTCTGTGCCTTTCCATAAGCTGGATTGATAGCTACCAGATATATAGATTTCCATGATGGCTAGAAATTAAATCTCTCACTTATATGTTATAGAGATACCACAACGGAAGAAAAACTGCCGTGTGAAACCTACTCACCGAAAGCTAAATTAGTACTTCATCACATTCACAGAGCGGTCACTGTTGCATCATTAGGGTTTGAAGCAGGAAAGTGTAGGGAAGAATATTTGCTAAACACCTACTTTTGGCCAAGCACCGCGATACGTGATATATTTGATTTCTATGATTTGAATGATATGTTTCTCATTGTTACCACATAAATGTGGATGGATAACGCCTGAATCACCCCCAACAGGATATACAAAGCTGAAAGGAAAAAGTAAAAATTGAATCATTGCAGAATAATTACCCAGCTATATTTTGTGAAAGTCTTAAAAAAATTGATGTTTGCCTCAAATCCCTGTAATGTATTCCTTACAGCTGGTATATGTATATATACAAATACCTCTACTTGGATGTATGGTAAACTGTACATAGATTGAATGAGTGTTTCTTATGGAAGCCCTTTACCTTCCTAAAGCCCTTTGAATACCTCCTACCTATTGCAGAAAGGTGCTGAAGCCAAGTAGATGCAATGGTGAACACGACAGGGGAATTCTCAGGCCCGCTCTTACTGAATGGTACTTGAAGAGTTTTGTTTCAGACAGTTTCTCTCTAGAAGATTTACATCCTAACGTAAGGGCCACCTGACGTAATTCTTCTAATTTTTTTTCAAGAAGCACCACCACAGCCTCAGCGTCAGAGGTTTATAGTGACTTGTAGCCTTGAATTTCCTCCCAACCCAAATGAACCCCCCAAGCAAGAACCTCTATTGAAAAATTAATGCGGAACAAATTCAGTTTACCATAATCTGAAGAAGACTTAACTCTCAGAATTCTGAAATGGGGAATACAAATTAAAAGTAAAATGATACCTTCTCTAATGGTGTGCTGTGGCAGGCCTTGATTTGAAGGGGGGAAAGAAAATCCATCTGGCCTTAATAAAGATGTGTGCCTTCCGGGTTGCTGGGGTATATTGTTTCTTTTACGTTTTTACAGTGAGGGCTACGTTTTAGTGCTGTGGAATGAAACAATTTATTTTATTTTCAAAGAGATCAGTCTTACTGATTCCATAAGTCTTCATTAAAAAATAAATGAGTAAGTGTTGAGCATCTCCTCGGAGACAGTGTGAGAAGTCGTCTGCCAGCGAGAACGAGGTGGGCTCGCAGGTTAGACAGAGCTCCCCAGAGGATGGGGCCCTGGGTCAAATTTTGAAAATAGGCAGCAATTACCAAGATGAAGAATGGGAGGAAGGACTTTGCAGGCAGAATGAGAAGCAAATGCAAATCACATTACTGAAGTCTGATCATGATGCATTTCCATCTAAATCTTGTACTTTCTCAGATGTCTCCCGAGCATCTCTCATGGGCAGCCCTGCACATGCACGTGTGGACTTCCATCTGGATTCCCCATCGCGGGCAATGGCACCATGAGGAACTCTTTCTCCATGCCAGAAAGCATGAGTTCAACTCCATTCTCCCCTCTTCTTTACAATATTCAGGGAATCTGCAAATCTTTTCTATTCCATCTGCTAGGTATCTGTTGAAGCTGTTGCTTCCTCTTCATTGCAAGTAATACTTTCTTAATTGCATTTTTCTCTTTAATCTGGACAACTGATATAGCCAGTTTTATTAAATAGTCATCTACACTTTACATTCACTGAGTACTGGCAGTTACAGGAAGGTATATGCTAAGTGTTGGGGAGACAACAATGAATATGACAGGACCACAGACTTCAGCAAGATTATACCTACTGGAAGAGATAGAGACATGAAGAGATCATTGTAATACAAGGCATGTTAAAAATACACACAAAAAGGCATATGAAGAGCAGAAGGGAAGGCAGGAAAGACTTTCTGATAGATTAAAATCCTGTGGTGAGACTTTAGGATGAGAAAGAAACACTGCAGAGAAAATAGAATTAGAAAGGGTTTGGATATAAGATACAATGAGCTATGTTAATGTTTCTGAAATGTAATATTTTGAGAAGAGGAAATGATGAGAAGTAAATGTACAGAGGAAATCGAAGGCCAAGTCATGCAGAATCTTGTGTGGCGTGTTAAGTAACAACAGTAATAACATCAGTTACTGAATGCCTGTTGTAGGCCCGCATGGCTATACACTTTTATATTTCATCACAATCATTTTATTTTCCAAAAGATACTATTTCCATTTTACAGACTTATAAATGAAGACTCTGATGCAAGTTAAGTTGCTAATGGATTCTAATGCACTCAAATTCAAATACAACCTACCACTGCTTTATCCCTCTTTCTCATGTCTGCCTTTCCCAAAAACCTCTCTAATTTATTAACAGATACTTTTGGTTCTAATTTCAATTACACCCCACTACCAAGGGATTATTACATCATACCCCTGGCTTCTCATGGCTCACTTTGCCTTTTGTAGAAGTTTAGACTTCTTAGCATGGCTCTCAGGGCGATTCATGTATTCCCTCCTCCTCCATCTCACATTCTCTCAACTTCTTGAATTTCCCGAACATGCCTGCACATCACTGCACATGCTGTTTCAGTTTGTTCAAACGCCCTACCCCACCTTATAGCTGCCTTGATCCCTGGAAAATATTCATTCCCCTACACCCAAAAGGAAGCTAAATCCCATGCAATATATCCTCAAAAAAGAGAATTCACTTTCAAATATATAAAAATGAAGATGGAGACATTGAAATGTGATATTTAGCCACCAAAGATCATATGAGAAATGTGACCTTCCATAAAGTCATCAAGGTAAGCAAGTGTACGAGAGAGTAAATTAGATGTATTTTCTTTTAACTGGTCCACTAGGGAAGTACAATCATTCCCACTGATATATGGCTGCCTCAGAATTTTCTATGCCTTTGTTTTATAATATAAGTACTTAGAAAGATAGCATGTATGGCCTAGCCAAAGGCACTGCACAAATCAAAGCGAGACCCGTCCATTTCTGTTCTGACATATGGAGATCACAAAAGGTGTACTTTTCATGTTTCTCATCATTAGTGTAGTCTAACACCAGATTCAGCTGCAAATATCTATGTCTGAAGGTGAGCAATGGAGTCGAGATGTTCACAGACGTGAGTATACGGACAGCTGAATCGCAGATATAACGTCACTTAAGCTATCCTTCAGTGCCTACCTACGGAAGACCTCTAAAGTTCCATGTTACTAGAATAGGGACATAAGACCAAAGGTCAACCAATATAAAGCTCATGGTCTTGCTGGAGGAACAGGACATAGTATAGGGAATATAAATAATAATGAAAAACAGTAATACAAGACACTTTATTTGAAAGGACATTGTATTAAAATAAGCAGTTTAAGAGAGTTTGCGAATAATGCAGAGAGCACTGGATTCAGAGGTGTGGAATCTTGCCCCAATTCTGACATCGGTGACATACAAGTTACTTAAACTTTCTGACTTTCGAGTTCACGTGAGTCTACCTGGTATGCCAGTTTCACTGGGCTCTGGAAAGCATCAAATGGAAGTGCTAGACTACAAAAGAAAACAAAGATGTGTGATGTAAGACATCTTCCAGGAAGGAACAACACATTTCCATGGATCATGTACTCAGAAGTTTCTACATGCGTCCTCTTCCACATTTACTTTCAAATTGGGTTCTTCACACAGTTAAATCGCTCAATTAAATGATTGTTCTTTTATCCAATAGTGACTTATTTAAGAACTGTTATTTGTCAGTAACTGTGTACAATGCTGGGGATTTCACCATAGACATGTGACATAAGGACACCTGTATCATGAAGAAACTGGCTGGCACATAGTGGGCACTCAATAAATGTTAGTTTTACATTAAAAAGTTAATTTCCATATTTTGTGAGTATATATCTAGAGGTTATTGAGAGTGAAGAAGAGATTTGGGTGGTTTAGAAACTGCCTAAACAGAATAAAGGAGAATTTTTCCATTGCTGTGACAAATGTTTGCACTCCAAAATATACCAGAAATGATAAAAATTATTTCTACTAAATTAACCCCCAAACTTCAGTAGCCAAAAGGGAGAGAATAGAAACCAAAAGTTCACATCAAGACTCAAACAAATAACATAAGTAAAAAAAATAAACAAAAGAAGCCTTGACAATTTTTACCTCAGTAATAAGCAAATATATATATACATGTGAATATATGTGTGTATATATGTAGACATACAAATTAAATGCACAAATAATAACAAACAAAATAGCAATAAAGGATAACATGTGCAAATATGAGGTGAGGTAGACACTCTCATAGTGCTGATACACTTAGCACACACAATCTTTCTGGAGAAGAATTTCAGAATGTATTACTCTACTGGAGTGGCCACCATGTGACCTGATAAGACTATTGCTCTCTATTGTTGCATGACAATATTTCTACATGCTTATGAGCTTCAAACAACACACGTTTACTGTACCACAGTTCCTGCAGGTTCGGAGTCTGGGCCCTGAGGCCTCACAGGGCTGCAGTAACAATGTCAGCCTGGTCTGGGGTCTATCTGAGGATGATTTACCTCCAAGCTCACTTGATTTGTTGGCCTACCAGTGTTTTTGTGGTTTTGGTACTGAGGGCATCAGTTTCTAGCTGACTGTGGATCAGAGGCTGCCCTCACCTCCAACAAGCCTCCACGGTTCCTTTTCACATGGGGCTCCCCAACAAAGCTGATTGCTTTCTCAAAGCCAGCCAGGGAGAGACTTTACAATGGACATTATAGACTTATGTAGCGTAATCACATACATTCTGACATTATTGCCATATTCTGTTGTTTGAAAGCAAGTGACAGGCTGCTATCACATTAAAGGGAGAAAGTCACACAGGCTATGAATGACAGAAGGTGAGAACAGGGGTACCACCTTCAGATTCTCTCCACTGCGATCACATCTAGATGCACACCTGAAGAAGTAATCCAACATAAAAAATAAATTAGGTAATATTGTTTCTTGTTACACAATATATTATTTCTCATATTTGGGAGCAGTTTCAATTTCCAGAAAAGTGAGGGCAATTGAACTGCAGAGGATATGAATGCCTAGACTCTGGCAAATTAATCTAATTATATATTATTTATATTAGGCATGAAAATTAAGAGTTTTACACACATCTAACTAGAAAAAATAACTGAAAGAGGCAACAATAAAGGGGGAACAAAGATGAAATAACAAATATGTGATCATAGCAACTAGACAAAAAATCGCCTGCATAAATATTTAGAGTGGGAGAGGTTATATTATTTGTGAACAACTTTTGGAGATATTTGTAAGAGTTTATCTATTCTTCCTGTTCTTAAAAATCAAAAGAAAGTACAAAACATGAGGTTATTAAAGTATAAAAAATAAATTGTAAAAACAATTCTAAGAAACCTATGGTATAATTTTTTTAAATTGTCAAAAAATGATAAATTGTAATTTGGAATGAAAGAGAAAAAAATATTACATTTGAAAAAGGAGGTATAAGGCCTGGCTGGTGTAGCTCAGTGGATTGAGTGTGGGCCTGTGAACCAAAGGGTCGCAGTTCGATTCCCAGTCAGGGCACATGCCTGGGTTGCAGGCCAGTTCCCGGCAGGGGACACAGGAGAGGCAACCATACATTGATGTTTCTCTCCCTCTCTCCTTCCCTTCCCCTCTAAAGATAAATAAATAAAATCTTAAAAAAAAGAAAAGAAGAAAGAGGTATAATGATATATTCAAAAGAGTTTAAAATATTTAAATAAAATATGTGCAAAAATTGGGGAATTAACTGGAATATTTGAAGAAAAAATGACTACTTAGCAAAGAAGAAATTACCAAAATTTGTCTCTCAGAAAGTAGAGAAGTTAGACAAAAAAAAACTCCCAAAATCAGAGAGTGAATTTAATATTTACCATTTATAAAAGTTTCTTTATAGATGACTTTTATATAATCTTGAAATAACATAATCAAGTGCTATTAAAATTTTTACAGATTACAAAAGATTGAAGGCTCCTCATTCCACTTTTAGGAACTAATCAAACCTTAATATCTAATTTGTTGAGATAAAAAAAGACCTCTACAACTTCATACCAATCACATTTTGAATAATGAATGAATTAGGAATTGGGAAATTTGTGTATCTTCTGCTCAGTTTTGCTGTGAATCTCAAACTGCTATGAAAAATAGTCTATTTAAGGCTAAAAGTTATAAATTGAATCCCATATTACAATAATAATAATACAGCATAATAAAACCAAGTTAAACTATTCAATTATTACAAAATATCCTATATATAATATATCAAATCAATATATTGAAAAGAAACAAATTATTATATCAAAATATTTTATAAGTGCATTTGATTATCGTTGGACAATTTCAATTAAAAGTTCTAAGGAAAATAGGGTCAAAATACAATTCAAACAAGTAAAAAGTATATTAAATTATTAAATGCAGTGTTATCTACATTAAAATTAGGGATAAGACATTATAATGGTATTTTGCTATATAGTAAGTTAAAAATAAAATTATGTCTCTAAGTTGGCATGACCATTGAACAAGAAATCATCTCTCTTTACAAATGATACATTTATATACCTAGCATCCTCAAAAGAATCTAGTTTAAACAAAATATCACATGCATTCACACAACCACACAAAAAGATGAACCATTATAAAATTAACAAATGATAAAAACTCTAGAATAGTGTTTTGCTTAGAACTAGTTAGAATAAAAAAATAAAGAAAAATCCTGTTTATGAAAATGGTGTTAAATGACATAACACTTACAAAAATCGCAAAAATTATCTAAGACTCTCAGATGAAGAGAATAACAAATGCTTATTGAAATACATAATCTAAGAGCTGAACATATCAAATAGCACCCATGTACCTCAATAGGAAATTATAGTCTACAAAAATTGAAGTCCTCCCACAAGTGCACTATTAATACATTTCTACCTTATTTGTCATCTCTTCAATAATGTTTGCAGGGAGGTGGATCTGTTTGTAAGTAGTTATTGTGATAAGTTTGTCTATAGCTATTTAATTGACAGCCATTTTATTATAACAGCTTTATTTTAATGGCTTTATTGTCAAAACTATCTGCTAAGGCAAATTTCCCTCCACTGCTCCTTCACATTTCTTCATAGTCAGAAACTTATCTTCTCATCTAAACTTCCACATCATTATAAACAGCACTTTTAAAATAGTACGTTGATATCCTAATTTCATTTACAACACACTTGTGGGAGGACTTATATATATTTTTGTAGACTAAAACTTTGTATTGAAATGCCTCGGAGCTGCTCCATTTGTTCGGGTTTTAGATCATGTATTTTGGCAAGCATTTGTTATTCTTTTCATCTGAGAGTCTTAGACAATTTTTGCAAATTTTTTGTAAGTATTGTGCTATTTAACATCACTTTTGTGATCAGGATCTTTATTTTTCATTCTAACTGATTCAAAGCAAAACCACTATTCTGCCTGGAATATTTATCATTTGCTAATTTTAATGGTTCATGCTGTATTGTTGAGTAAGGCAAGATGAAGAGAAATGTGCACTAAAAAAAGCAAACAAACAAACAAAAACCCTGCAGAACCCTTACATGTGTGCACCTGCGCTTCCAGGAGGAAGCAGTTAGACCTGGACGCAGACAAGCCAGGATGTTAACATTAGTTACTGCAGGCTGGGCCACATGGGGTGAGTGGGAAGTTGAAATACCTCAGTAATTGTAATGAACTCATTTTAAAATATTTTTTATAACAATAACGATTTAGAAAAAATGTACATTCAGTGTAGAAGAGTTTGTAGATTTGCAAGATTTGACATTTATAGCCATAATGTCCAGTTGCTATCTTTGGTCATCTATTTCTGCTAGTTCTTAACATTGTATTTAATAAAATACATAAAAAATACAAGGAAACTAGCTGAATATGAGAGGGGAGGTGAAGGGAGAAATCTGAGATAGGGGCCCACCCCTAAACATGGGTATTCCTCAGCCTCCTGTCCGGAGACACATGCAGTGCATTGTACTGGCTCACCTTGTCACCGTCTGA
Organism: Anoura caudifer; assembly: GCA_004027475.1. Classification (NCBI taxonomy): domain Eukaryota; kingdom Metazoa; phylum Chordata; class Mammalia; order Chiroptera; family Phyllostomidae; genus Anoura; species Anoura caudifer. The sequence goes on along the minus strand of PVKU01003907.1, from coordinate 48,642 downwards.
TTCTCCCACAGCACTTCAGAGCCTCATGTGGCCAGAAACCATGTCTTTGTTATTTACTCTTTTTTCCCTGAATATAATTAGTAGCTATAAACTAGTACAGGTTCAAAAGATAGGTGCCGAAATGTGGGAAGAAAGAAGGAAAATAGCAATGAAGGGTGTGAAGATACGAAATACCTAGCATAGTACTTAGCACACGCGTGATCTTGGCAGAACATCATTACCCCACACTTCTTTCTTTTCATTCCAGCCCCTTTCCCCCGTGCCCTGAGTCCTGCCTACTGCTCACTGTCCCGATTCAGATACCATATCCCAGCAACCAAAAAGTTACCCAGCGATGTATCAATTCCTCACCTTCCAAGCTTCGCTTTCCTGGCTGCATTTCAGCCCCTGGTGGGAGATCCACAGCCTTTGGCTCTGCTTGCAGAACAGCCAAAGAGCACATCTGGATTGAGCATTTCATTTTCAATTCAAACCTGGTTGTATTAACGCTCTGTCATACTTAATATATATTGGGCAACATGCAGTCTGCTAGATCTGGACTCACTGGAAAAAGACAAAGCATGACATTGTTGAGGCCATACCAGCAGGGGGTATAATTCTTTGTAAAGCTATATAATATGTTCCAAATATATTGCAGCTGTTGATAGGTTTTATTACATTTGCAGTTAGAGACATTATTATATTTGTAGAAAAGATTTATTATATTTACTTTCATTGCTTCAGCAGTTTGGGATATTTTCGTATTTGTCATGAACTTATTCCATTTATGCTCATTGAGTTTATATCTTAAGTCCTCCACATGAGAAGCTATGAATAATTTCACCTGTTGTCATTATACTTGCAGTCAATGTTCATTATACCGTGCTAATACTTCACAGCATTTGCAGGTGCTGCATATTGCATTAGTGATTTGAATATTTTAAAGTTAGCAGTAATGGGGCAGTGCAATCAGCTGAAGAAAGGGCCTATCAAATGCTCAAACTCTTGGCAGATGGAGGGAAACATTCACAATTGGCTTTGATAACTGGACTTATTTTAGGAAGTGCATGTCCAAAGGACTTTAGCCGACGTGCTCATGCTCCTAGACTCCCAATTGTCTTTACATCTTACTGCTCCAAATTTCTAACTTCCTTCCACCAATGAACTACATGAAGACAAGATACAAAGAAAGAATGCATTTGTCACAAATTTATGTTTCCGAAGTGACACCTTGCCTGAACTATCTCTAGCTTAAAAGGCTAAATGATAGTCATGTATAATCACGCAGTAGGTGAGAAGAGGCAGAATTAGCCTCATTCTCAGAATTAGGGGCAGAATGTGACAGCTTAGGCACCGTTGTAGGTTTGCAACATCTACAGCCACTGTAGTCTATTAATTAATGGAGCAGTTTGTAGTTATACGGCTCCTCTTCGCTGCTGTAGAACCAATAAGAGAGGCAGTTTGGGCAATGGGGGGCCTGGAATAATTACAGTACCTGATGGTAGCAGCAACTGCAGAAGGAAAATGCTAATAATCATAGCAGTTTAAGATGATTGAGTGTTTACCACTTACTAGTCATAGTTGTTAAGCACTTAATTTACTTGTATTAAATTAATTAATCCTTATAACACCCCTATGAGATGTTTACATAATTTGCTTTATTTACAGACAAGAAACTGAGTCTTGGGTAAGCTAAGCAATTTGTCTTACCCAGAACGAGGCCAGATGGAACCAGGTTTGAACCCAGGTAATTTGCCTTCGAAATCCAAGGACTTAATCCCGGAAACCATGTTACTTCCTAGTTCCCCAACTGGGTGAAGGAAGAATGGCCTCCTATTTCTTAGTAAAATATTTATATCTACTTTTTACTCATGTTATGAATTTACTATGTTTACTGGACTTTCTCCAGACCTATCAGGACTCCTATATAACCAATATTTAAGCAAATATATATATTTTTCAATTATATGGGAATCTACTACATGGAAAAAAACTGTATAGGAATACACAGTTTTCTCTCCCAAACTGTTTATGATTATCTGGACATCAATTCAAAGCAGGACAGAAATCCATATCCAACCTGTAACCACTCTGCCCCAGTGTGTGTTACAATAATGTATACTGTAGTGAACTACAGCACTAGGCACACAGTATAGTCATTCTTGAATCATCCTTCAAGCAGAACTGTGAAAGACAGATTCCTACATTAGAAGTAGGAAAAACCTAGACCTCTTCTCTGCTCTAAATCTTTCTAAGCATGTGACATGGGGAAAGCCACAGGCTAATAGAACATCAGTTTCCTTATCCATAAAATCAGTTATGCCAAATACTTGCTCTGTCTCCCTCAGAGGTTGTTTTGGGGTCATAAGGTGTCCATACTTAGCAAATAAAAATGCAAGAAGCCAAGTTAAATTTGAATTTCAAATAAGAAAATACATTTTAATATACAGATGCCCCATGTAATATTTGGGACATATGTTAAAAACATGCTCTCTTTCTCCGCACTATGCGAGAACACAGCAAGGAAGCAGCTGTCCGCTGGTGAGGAAGAGAGCTCTCACCCAAAAATCAACCATGCTGGTACCCTGATCTGGGAGTTCCCAGCCTCCATAATGGTGAGAAATAAATGTGTGTTACCTAAGCCATCCAGTCCATTGTGTTGCGTTCCAGTAGCATGAGCAGATGAAGAGTAGCGTAAGTCACAAAGCACATCCCCAAATGTGTGTTCTATGGCAACACTTCTCAAAGTTTAATGCACATACCCATTACCTGTGGCTCTTGTTAAAATGATAATTTGATTCAATAAATCACTATTTTATGAGGCCTAAGAGTCAGCATATGTAACCCAATGCCATGGAGACCATGACATTGGGTTACATATGCTGAGTAGCAAGGTTCTAAGAATGGTGCTTCGGCAAATAAAGCTCTGACAGCAACCTAGGATTCTTCACGGCCATTTTTATGTCTTCCCAACCCTGATGCAGTGCCTGGCATGTAATTGTGTTAGGAATAAGTGGATATATGAAAGCCTTGCTCTATGATAAGGGCTAGAACTCAGGTACCTTTCCTAATAGGTTAACCATAGTATCCTAATATGGGGTGGGGAGGAAGAGAGAACAGTGTGGGAGAAAAGATTTATAGGAGGCAATAGCTAGAGGGTAATGCCCACGTGGTGAGTGAGTTTTCCAATGTCAGGCCAACAGAGGGCCAGGTGGGGCCACAAATGTAGTGATGGGACATTAACATGACTCAGAGGCAATGGTCTTCTAATCTCTTCAGGTTGGTGACCTCAGGAACAAAGAGTGCTGATTTTTGAGATCACTGCTCTTGTAGCTCAATTGAGAAGAGGTTCTCAGATGGAGATGGAGTTGGCTATCAGAATCTCTATCTGAATAACTTACTATGGAAAGAGCCCTCCCCTTCCACTCATTCTGAGATGTGACCACACTCTTTACTCACATACACTTTGAAACGTTAGTTAAAACACACATACACACACACACAGAGGATTTTTAAAAGATAGCGCTTCATAGGGAGGGTCCTGTTTATTATCCTAAGCAAGCAGCATATTCCAATCATCATCATCACCATCAAAAATTGGATGGGGAAAAATCATACCAACTGCATATTTATGAGCATTCCTTTCTCTGTTTGATATTAGTATGCAGTTAATGAACATTAGTGTCTCCGCTCATTTAAGGTCTTGGTTCTTGTTTCTTCACCTAAGAAATGAAGTTTAGAATTGAGATGAAATTTGTTGGGAGCAGAGAAGTAATGCTCTCCTCCTTATGCTTCCCGGGAAAGAAACTTCATCTAAAGGAACTCTCTTGGCTCTGTCCCCACACTTCCTATTCCCCCGCAGTGCTGGGAGTAGCCAGCCAGCTGTCTGGTGTGGTTAGGAGCAGCTGTTGAGCATTCCTGCCTCGGTATCTTCCTCTCTTATTCTCTTTTGGGTCTTCCTGCTCACATAGAGCTGCACCTTGCTTTCCCATGGAGTGAATAACTTAAGAGGTGGGCTCTGACATGTTGGGCAAAGTCTTTGATAATGCAGTACTGTCTGTGACAGGTGGCTATGTCTGCTCAATTCAGGAGCAAAGCACTAGCAAGCTCACTATAGAGATATATAGCCAGGGACTACCTTTACCTTAATGTCAATGAAACAGGTGCACTGACTCTCCATCTCTCTGCCTCCTGGATTTCATTTTGTTCGGAACTGAGGTGAGGAGTTAAGTTATGTTTAAGCTCCCCTAAACTTTGTAACTTGCATGCATTGGTTAGGAACCTTGAGAAAGGGCAAGGAGTGGCTTTGGGGAACAAAATACCACAGAGAGAGAAAGGCTGATAGCTTTAGTCTTAAGGCTTTAGTAAGTGTGGTCTAAGTGGAAATTTGTCCTTGGTGAATCATTATGGTTTATGGCACTTTTGTTCACAGGCAAGTGGCTTTATAGATATAGGAAGGGCTATTTTTAGCAGGCATAGCTCATAGAAAATACAGATCTTTCACAAACAAGCCTTGCAAGGACCTTAGCAAACTTAGAGAACTCTACCTTACCAAGCAGCTCATGTCAGCCTCAACTCTGTAAGGGTACAGCTTGATTTTGAATTGTAAGAATGCAATTTGACCTCTGCAGAAGTCAGTGAGGCAGAGATTAAACCTTAAATGCAATACAGTGCTAAGGTGAAAAAAGTGTAAAACTGAAAGGTCTCTAACAAGTCTGACTTGGAGGCATCCTCAAAGTGGACAGGAGAGACACACAGGGACCCTGTGCTGCAAGATCACGACTGGGAAAGGCAGAGCCCCAAAGGTGTCATGGCTGGTATGGTCTTGGTTTGCTCGTGAATTTGCTGTCAGCCCCCAATTCATATAAAGTCAAAAGACTCTAGGTTGGTTGTTAACAGCTTAAGAGAGAATCAAATGGAAATGCATGTTTAGAACACTCTGGCTTATGGGTGGATGAAAAGATTTCACAAACTCAAGCCATGAATTCACTTACAGCAGGGTCATAAGTTCCATTAATAAGCAAATGAAAAAGGTTGACCTGAATTCAGGGAAATCATAAAGGTGATATTTTTATCTCTGTCTGCCAAATTACTCTCTCTTTCTACTGGTTAAGAATTCAAGTGGAGAAAAGGGGGTATTATATATTGAACCCTTAAAACCTCAATCATAACTTACATTTTTTTAACTTTTCAGCTAATTTTTTACCAACTTCATTGTACCCTCACAACAGAACTAGATAGCATATAATGGTGGTCGTGATTAAGGTAGCAAAAGTACAAGGCTAAACCCTGATGGATTCAGAATATATCTTAGAACCCAGGGCAGTGGAACTGACAGACATACTGGATGGGAAAGGGAAGAAGAAAAGTAGGGAAAGATACCTGCTGGGCTGTAGTCTTGATTAATTACATAACTATGATTAATTGAGATGGTAAACATTGTAGGAGAACAAATTTGCATTGATAAGACAGAGCCTGTTCAAATTCAGGTATTTACTTAGCTTTATTATATTTTCAAATTTGTATAATAGGACTGATAATTGTTCTGGTCTCCAAGCTTTACCATGAAGAGGAAATAAGATGTTCTATGGAAAAGTGTCTTTGAAAAGTGCAGCACCTTCTGAAAATACAAAGTCCTAACTGAAGCAATCGTCCAGTAGCAGAAACAAAACATAACTGATTCTTTTTCTGAATTATCTATAGATATTAGGGATCCAAAAATATTCCATTTTTTAATTTTTGTGGAATTTATCTTTGGCTCTTAAGAGCTTCAGAATGCAATGATTTAATAGCAATGGCACTGAAAATGTTCTTCAGTTCTCTTCATAAAATAGGAAGGAAGAGGCCAGGATATGTAACATGAAGGGAGTAACTAACATATTCCAGACATAGGTCATCCACTTTACAAGAATTACTTTATACTTTCTTAATTACAAATATCCACACCAAGCTTAGATAGCTATTATTATGCCCATTTATCAGATGAGATTCAGAGAATAACAGTAACTGGAACAAGGCTACAGGGTTAGTCTATAATTCCAGCACTTTATCTGAATTTTGATAACAAGAAAACATGTTCACATTTGATTTAGCAAATAGGTCTAAGAGCCCACCATATGCCTGGTATCCTGGCCTGGCTGTTAATCACAGCAAAGTTTCATAGTTACATAAGAGGAGCAAAAACAAGTTGGAGTAAAAAATGTGAACAGGACCCTTAGCCATAATAAATATTCATTGTAGCCCTTAACTTCCAAGGATATGAAATCTTGCTAATACAGATGAAACAGGTTTTGGTAGTGATTCTGGACCATAAATCTAGGACTAGAGCTCCATGTTTTTTGTTCTTAGTGTAACCGATATATTTTTTTTCATTTTAGATAACAACCTTCCACAGAGATTACATACTTTGCTGAGTTTATTTATATAACACAATTGACAGCATGTGCTGAGAGGCCATGACGGGTGGAGGAGGTAAAAACTCATGTGCACTGCAAGTTTTCTGTAGCTCCACGTCAGCCACGGAGCAGAGAGATGTTTCAGATGAACTAACCCTGCCTCCTTCCTGCAAATGAAACCAGTGATAAACAAGTCATCATTTTCCAAAAGGAGCCTTCCGAGTGTATTCCCCCACCTTGACATCTATGCAAGGTAGCTTGACATTTATGCAAGTGTTGATTAAAATGCCAGATTCCTCCATTTAAGAACCAAATTAGAATTTCAGACCACTTCTGACCATGACCTTCCTGCTCACGGATGTATCCAAAATCTTCATTTTTTTCTTTATTTTGTTGTAAGTTACATTGGAGCAAATGAATCTAATGATGTGAATTGTGACAAAAAGAATATGGTCCAGGCAGTATAGTAGATGGTCAATAGGTAACTATAGATTTTATCATTAAAAGTACATTTTTATTTCCATAGTGTTTTTCTGCTTGCAAACCACTTTCATATAAAACAACATAATAACTTCTGATGAGAAAAAACTAGATAGGACAGATATTATCATTTCTATTACACAGTTGGGGAAAGTCTGGCAGATCCTGAAATCGCATATTCTGGGCTGTTCCAAAACAAAGTTCTGCATTAGTCTTCAATGAATATATTTGCCTTGTGGAATAAGAAAATATGTATTTTTACAAGTACACAAACAATTATTATTGTACACTATATATTATAATTATAATTTATATGTCTTAGTCTGCTCAGGCTGCCACAACAAAACACCATGGATTAAGTGCCTAAAGAACAGAAGTTCATTTTCTCCCAGTCCCGGAGGCCGAAAGCCCTAGATAAGGCTATCAGCATGGTCAGGATCCCGGGGAGTTCTTTTCCTGGCTTGCAGACAGCTAGCCACCTCCTCGCTGTGTCCTCTCCTGACTTTTCCTCAGTGTGTGGGTTGGGGTGAGGGGGTACTCTTCCCTTTTTTGAAGGCCATGAATCTGAATGCATTCAGGCTCCACCTTTATGACCTTATCTAACCTTAATTACTTCCCAAAGCCCTGTGTGCTAGTACAGTCACATATGGATTCGTGGGGCACAATTCAGTCCATAGAATTAATAGTGAAAATGTTTTTTTTTTAAGCATGCCTACAGCAGCTTTATCAAGTCATCTAATGGAAAGTAAACTGTCTGATGGTAATACTAATTTGCATGCATTTTATCCTCTAAAAGCTATTTATTAATTTCTTATATTATGACCAAAATGAAATCTTTTGTTGGAGTGTTCAAATTCTAGATATCTTTGCTTATTTTTAATTCAAAAAAAATCGATAAAGGAAATGTTAATTTTCTTTTTAAAATGTGGTTTTATTTTAATTAAATGTGTGCTTGTAATAAGGTTATGGTTTATGCTCAGGGTCCAAACTATTAAAAAGCAGACTTATCAAGAAAAAAAGCATAATTTATAAATTCAAATGACCAGTATACCCCAGAATAAAAAAAAATTATAAACTCAGCAAAATGATTAAATTCATTGATAATAAAATGCATGTGAGTTAAAAACAAAAAGCCCATGCAATGTCTATCAAATTACTAAAAAACATAAATTTCCAATGATGATAAACTTAAAAAATTATTTTTCCATGCACCACTATTTACATTATATGTTAAGACAACTCTTATTTTAAAAATCATAAAAATATTCATAACTTTGGCCACAGAGCATTCTATTGGAAATATTTCATAAGAATAATATTCAAACATTTTTCTAAGCTAGAGAAATAAGATGACTTACATGTTAAAATTAAAGGAAAGGCTGTGAAAAATAGGAGCCAGTTAGACATTATGAAGGCTGTACAAAATGGAAAGCAGTTTATAATATAATAAAATTATGAATACATTGGTTATAAGAAACAAATACATATAAGAGCAAAAAGCAACATTTGGGCAAGTGTGTATGACATATGACCACAAGCATGCACATGCACACACATGTGCAGAGACATGCAGCTACTGATGTTGGGTTTTGGGATTATGAGTCATCTGCTTTAGTTTCAAAGAAAAGAAACCAGTTCCATGCCTCCCTCTCCAGAGATAAAATGAATGTAGAGAAAAGAAGAATACAAACTTTGGAATCAGATGTAGTAGGTCCACAAGAAATATTTGCTAAATGGATGTTAATTACTAAATGAATACATTTAATTAACTCTTCTTTAGATTGCTCTTCTTGTGGAGTATTGCCTAGATCAGTGGTTCTTAAAGTGTGGTCCCCACCCAGGAGCATCCATATCATCTGAGAACTTAATAGAAATGCAAGTTCTCAGCCCATCCCAGAAACTCAGGGAGTGAGGCCAGAACTCTCTAGATGGGCAAGTAGCCAAGTGACTTGAGTGCATGTGATGCAAGCTCAAATTGAAGAACCAATTATTTAGCCCAACTGATGCTGCTTAGATCATACATTCCACAGTCTGTATCCCAGGAAGATAAGAGACAGGACCTGGGTTCACAAAACACATGCCCTAGCAGTACTGTATGATGTCAATGTGAGATTTAATCATAGAACAAAAAGGCCATCTTTTTAAGTAGAATGCTACTGGAACTTCAGTAAAGAAATGAATGATGCATAGCCTTAAAACCTGAAAGATACATAAAGCTAGTATTTACAGAAAAGCCCTCAAGTAAAGAAAAATAATTAAAGATTATACCTGAAAATGAGATTTAAGTAAGCTCCTAGGCCAACATTCAATCAAAGTGTAAGACAAAATTTACATCGAGGTGAAAGGCTGAAAAGCTAGTTTGTCAAAGGCCAGCCAAGGGGTCCTCATGGGAAGAAAATCTATACTTTGGATACTTAGAGAAAAAAATTAGTTTAGAAATCAACTTTGTCATTCATCAGGAAATTCACACAGAGGGGAATTTTGAAAGTATTTCTGTTGTGAGAAAACCTTCTGACAAAAGTTTAAATCCCTTTTCTCCAGAGGATCCATTTTGGGGAGACCAAGAAGTGTGATCAGTGTGGGTACGCATGCTGGCAAAGATGGTATCTTCATGTGTGCTCTTGAGTCCACACAGGAGAGAAGCTCTACAAAGTAAAATCAGTATGGGGAGGACAATTTAACTAGACATCTCTCGCAAAAGCTACATAAGAGGCATTCCTAAAACACATGCAAGCTAGTTGTGGGTTGCCTGCTCTTAAAGGATTATTTATACTACTATGTCCCTTAGTTGCTGGTGGTAACTGAGTCAATTCTATTCAATGCAACAAAACTTAAATGTGTGGTTATTATGTTTAAGAACATTCTTAAAGTCTGCAAAGGCTATAAAAAGTGAATAAGTCATAATGCCTTTCCTCCCGGAAGACTGCAATCGACCCACAGAGATAACTCAAAATGCAATAGATTGATTTTTAAAATAAAGCAGGCAATGTGCATAAAAAGTGACAAAATACAAGGAAAGGATAAGTTATTTCTGATGACTAGAATCTAAAGAGGAAATTGAGTATGAGATGAGCTTTGAGGAAGGAAAATGGATAGGGTTTCACAGGGTAAAGTGGCTTAGAGAAAACAGTCTGAGATGAGAAAGGAAAGAAAAAGGGAAATAATAAACAGGAATCAAGAGAGAGAAAAACACAATACAGTAGGCAGAGCAACATCCCCTTTCTCAGATATCCACATCCTAATCCCCAAAATATGAGTGTATGTTCAGTTAGATAACAAAAGCATTGCAGATGGAAATAATGTCACTAATCAATTGTCCTTTAAGTAGGGAAAGTGGAAAGTATCTTGAATTATATTAAGGTCTTAGTGTAATCACAAGAGAGTCAGAGAAAGAGAGGCAAACAGAAGCAAGGTCCAAGTGATGTCGTTGCAGGTTTTGAAGCTGGAGGGAGGAGGCCACAAGCCAAGGAATACAGGCATCTTCTAAATACTGGAAAAGCCTGACCACGAATTCTCTAGTCCTGCCTCCAGAAGAAAACACAGAGAGGCCAACACCTTGCTTTTAGCTCAGTGACATTTATTTGAAGTTCTGTCCTCCAGAACTGTAAGATAATTTGTCTAGCCTTAAGCTACTAAATTTGAGGTAATTTTCTAGAGCAACAATAAGAAAGCAATAAACTCAGATTGTCAGATGTAATTGGATTGCAGTGCATTCTCCAGAATTTAAGGCAGTACTCAGAAGGCAGATTGGTACCATGGTGAGAAGCACCTGGACTCTCAGGATGAGGCAAGTCTTAATCAAAATTATAGTGAGAAATTATTATGAATTTTGATCTGGGGATTTGTGGGGGTCAAGAGTGGTGTGCAGATTTAATAAAGATTAAGCGTATAGGATGGATTACAAGAAAGAAAGGCAGGACATCTCCCTGAGAGGCCAATAGTACAGTTCAGAGAAGATGGACTCAAGACCTGCAAGGCAGAGATAGCAAAATGCAGTAAAGAAGGGAAGAATGAAATAAACACCCCAAAGGTTGATCTAAACCTGTGGGTGGAATTTGGAGCCTGGGGAAATTAGAAAAGTCAAAACATTTCAACAGCAGACACATGAAATAAATATATATTAATAAAGAAGTCAAAATAAGCCAGGGAAATGGGAGAGACAATAAGAGAGTCTAAGTTTTGAGAATCTGAAAAACAGAAGTTATGTTTTTATAGTAAGAAAGGGAAAAATATGTCCATTGTATGTGCACAATATTTTCACATCTGGAATGTGGCAGAAACTCAACTGCTCACCAAAATCAATTCTCTCCCTCCATAGAAAGGGGGATCACAGCTGGATACAAATCTAGACTAAATTTCCCAACCCTATTTGCTGGTAAGTTACTAGGCTCTCTCCATTGGAATATGTGTTGAAATGATGTGGGAAAATTCTTAGAATTCTTAAGAGAGTCAGCATGCCACTTCCACCCTTCCTTTCCTCTTCTTCCCAAAGGGATGGCAGAGCCGCCAGCTGGAGGGGGACTGGGTCCCGGCAGGACCCAGGGAGAAGAGCTGCTCTGCCTGCCTGAGGAACCCCCCAGGGCAGTTGCATGAGGAAGACAGATGCTTCTGTTTTGTCAAGCCACCGACACTTTCATTCCCATAGCTGAGCCTGCCCCAACAGGCACAGAGAGGTTCCGAGGTTCTGAGGGTCACCAAATGTGACATCAGTAAGTGCAGCTGTTGACATCCTTTAAGCAGAGTCAGACTCCTCCTATGCCAGTGAAACCAGTCACACATGATGTGCACATAACTCTTTCTAGCCCAAAGTTTCTTCATTCATTTCCAAAGACAAGATGGGAATCTAACTTTTCAGAAACATATTATATTGCATACATTTAGGTAGAAGACAAATCTGTTTAAACATATCAGCAAGGTGTAAAAATTGGACTAATTCAAAGGTGAAAAGAATAAAAAGCGGAGATTTATTATTACCTTAACTGAGAGACCTCCAGGATCCTGCCTGTCACATGTCACAAACATGAATTCACACATATGGACACAGATATAATATAATGCATAGATTAAGAAAACTCCCTTGTTACCATCTCAAAGCTAGTCATAGTTCACACATGGTTTGGGTTACCATGCGGCCACCTTTCTTTAGGATGACAAAGGAGGACCCAGTAAATTGTTCCTAGAGGAAGATTTTTTCTGTACAAAAACTTCATCTACTTTATATCTTACAGACTGAACTATAAATGTATCACCTCATAGCTCATTAGACTCAGAGAAGAATAATTTAGCTAATCATTACCTAGCCTTAATGATGCATGGCATGGGGCTGAGCTCAGCTCCAGGCAGGATGACCTACTCCGAGCGGAGGGCAGACAGGCCAGGGCAGCTGGGGCCAGCTTCATGCGGATGGAAAGGAGGGGGCTGGGCGGGAAAGAACTCCTGTACGTTTTGATATTTCAGTATTTCCACATTTGGGGAGGGCTCTCCACATGTTGTAATCTCAGACAGGATGAAAGTTAAAAATAACTGGGTATTTGCCAGGTGGGTAAAGGATTAACCTGAACACTGTATAATTCTAGGATAGAGAGAAGAAGGAAGGAAGGACACGGACTGGGTTTTTATAGCAGAGATTTTGTGGAGCCGGCTTTGCCACCCTGCCTTAGTTGATACCTAGCACATTCCACTTCCCACCTTAGCCTCTCCCTCTCCTGCGCTGGATGAATTCCACGTTTTGCTTCCTGGCTTATGGCGGGAGCTCTCTGGTGTCTTCACCCCTGTCAGCACCACTGCAACAGAATTACCTGTGCATCTAGTCCCTGCACCGGACTGTATGTTTTCTAAGAGCAGGAAATATAGTTCGCAGCTCTGAGCCTTAGTTTCCATTAAGAAAAATAAAGATAATTATAACACTATTACTAACCTCACGGGGTTGTTATATAGTTTAAGTCAGTTACTATGTGCAAAGTGCCTTGAATTGCACTTGGCCTAGCTATGGTAAGTGTTCCAGGGGCATTTGTCATCATTGCTTTTGATTGTTATGATTCAAATGACTTAAAACATATTTTTTCCATAAAGAGTTTTAATCTATTTAGATTTGGATTTACCTTAATTAAAATTAAATAAAGTTAAATATTTCGTTCTTCAGTCACACGCCACATCCCTTGTGCCTAGTGGCTATCTTGTCGAACAGAAGAGCTATGGAACATATCCACCATCGGTGCTGATTTATACCGATCTCTTACCGATTCCTAATTCTCTTTCCCTAAAGAGAAGGGATCGTATCTATTTCACCCACCATATTCTTGCACCATCATATTTGTATTGATTGAAAAAATTCTACAACAGTTTAGCCTAAAAATTCCCTCTCATATTCAAAAAGCAACCCAAATATTTTCCCCAAATTTCAGACTTATAAACTAAATTTCTGCTAGAAATCTCCAATGCGGTGTCCTACAGAATTTCACATTAAACATAGTTAACATCCTAGAATCATTCTTCTTGCTGTATATTGTGTGTGTTAGTGACACAAACACATAAGCACAGATGTTAGAATCCTTGAAATCGTCTGTGGAAGGGGGAGCTAGCTGTCTCTTAGAACCTGCTGCCCATTTCTTTGCCTGGATGCATAACGTAATTATATTTTCCTGCCTTCTTTGTATTCTGGTGACTGAGAGGTAATGCAGTGTCAGTGGAAGTAGTGAGTGGAATTCTCAGGCTGGAGCTCTGAGGAAGTATCTCTTCCTCTTCCGGCTCTCCTTCCCTGTCTCTAGGCTGCACGGAAGGGCTCCCAGCATTGAGTGGAGCCACAAGATGGTGCATGTGAGGTCATGTGGAGGGGAGATACTTACCTGCCAAGAACATCTGCTCTGGAAGGTTGTGTGAGAAATAAAGCTATATTCGACCAAACCAGAGGAATTTTGGAGTTACTTGTTATAGAATGTAGCATCATTTTTGCTAATATATCAACCTTTCTTTCTCTCTGACCTTCATGTTCCAAATTCAGTCAAACATAAAGTATGCTGACCATATACCAAGTATATATTTTTTATAATTATCTAGTATCCTTCAGAATCCTGTATCTTCTGCATTCTAGCACTTACTATTATTATTACTGACTAACTAAAAAACAACAACAACTTTCACTTACTATATTGAGCCAGTCAGAACCCAAATCAACCTTTCTGGTGATCTTCTTTTATTCTTATTGAAAATACTTTATGTCCCCATCAAACTAGATGGCTCATTATTTCCAGGTAACCCCCCCAAATTCCCCCCTCCATGCCGTTGGTCAAGACATTTCCTCCACCAGAATAACCACAGTTTCCTTTCAACCCATACTTAGATTCATTATTCCATTATATTTTTCTTCTTACTTTTTTTATGTATGATATCTTTCTTATGCTTTTGTGATCCCCAATATTCACCTGCTTTATTCATCATACCTGGAAGGATACTCCATGAGAAAATGTGAAACTACATATACAGGGTGGGGCAAAAGTAGGTTTAGAATTGCTCAGACAGAAACAATGTAATAATTAACAAATAATAATTTAAGAATAAACTTTGTATTTTGAAAACTATAAAACTACTTTTGCCCCACCCTATATATAATAGTTCCCTCCCTAATTGGACCATAGTAAGCAGCTCATGGGAAGAAATTCTGCCTTATTTTTAATTTAAAAAAAAAGATACAGTGTCAGGAACACAGCAATTGTTTTAAACACCAAAAATAAGCAAAAAGGCAGTACAATGCCGAAGCACTGAGCAAGGACATTAAAGATGCCACATGTTGAGTGCCTGCCACCTCTGCTTCCAGGAACTCCTAGTCTAAGACGGGCCGCTGGTGGGGGGTAAGTCGGAAAGCTGGATGGCCCCCTGGTGTCTGGTGCTTCCTTGATCCCCCAACCCCTCAACCCTTCAAAAAGGCTCACTAGTGGCACCTGCTAAAAATATCTCAAACCTGGTTTGTTCTTTCCATGTAATCTAAATCACTGTCACCTCTCACCTGGACACCGTGCAACATTTGACAGTTGACTCACATAAACTGAAGACCGTATGCTTTTGTTTTTTGCTGATGCTGCCACCTCCTTATAAAACTTCTAGTAATTTCCTATTTCTCTTGGAATGGAGACAGAACTCCAAATAGGTCTGGCCCTTATATCTCTCTCGGTTCATCCCCTGCAAGGTTGCCCTTTGCTCTCTCTGCTCCATGCATCTCAGCCTTATAGTGGCTTTATAACCCTTCACGAGGGATACTATTTGTGATCTGCTGAATTAAGCCAAATTGCCCTGACACAGGTACCTTAGCACTATGTCATCACCTTCACAGACTTTGTCACTGTGGTAATAATGAACTTGCTTGTGAGATTGTTTGATAAATGTCTACCTTCCCACTGGAGACAGGTCCATGGCGTTTGATGAAGGCAAGGATTGTGTGAATTTTTATTGTTGGTTGCTTATCTGACATATGGTAAATGCACCATAGATATTTGTTGAAATGAAGAATGATGGATAAATAAATAAATAACCTTATAACTACTAATCTTTTTTTGTTGAACCTTTTTCTTAAGAGTTTATGTTAGAGCGCTAAGTCAGACATGGAAACTTGAGTTACACTGCATTATTACAAAAGTAAATAAAAATCCTCATAAAGGCACTAAGAAGCCCTTATTTTAATTGGTAGTAGAGGAAAATTCAAAATATGAACACTTTTCATCAAGTTTTGAAGAATGGAGCAGAGTGCACTGAGAAAAGGTGTTGTGGGAAGTAGGAAGGACATATAAGTTAATGAATCATGGTATGAAACAAAAATCCAGAAAAGAACTTAGCCTGCATGAGGAATTCACATTCTCAGAAATACAAGTAAAGTGGCCAGTCAGAGGCTTGAGGACTGAAAGGGGAGTCATAAGAATAAAGAGAAATAAGGCAGTTGATTAAGAGACATGCAATTTTATTCTGAAAACATTATCCCACACAAATGTAATTACCTAGCTACATAAATCAAAGTGATATATTATTACTTAGAAAAACCTTTATTAAAATTATTTTTTCTGAAAAAGTCTCCCAACTAAAATATATGTTCTAAGGCATAGTCACACTTTTATAATGTGAACCACAAGTGCTATTTCTATAAATACTTGTGCTTTCAGCCTGCAGAACAATAATACTAAAACTGCTATTTTTGTTTGCAGGTACTGGTGTATCTTTCTACAAGGATGCCATGGCAACTACTTCTTTAAATAAACATCAACTATACTTCTCAAAGTTCACTTAGAAAGTAAGTTACTGCTGCATATTTTCTGATTAGCAAATTTGTAACAAAATTGTCACTACTCCAGCTACACGTCTTAGTATGATCAAGTTTTCTCTTAAAATGCACTCACACTAACACACACAGACATATTCTTATTAATTGCTATAACTATAGGATAGGTGTTCAGGCTTCTAACTGACAAAAACTTTTATTATGCAAGTAAAGCCACTCTCCCAGCTTTCTGTTTAAAATAAGTTCTCATTATGAGAATTTTTGACCAATGACAACACTGACAAACTGTTGAAAGAAAATTTTACAGGGTTAATAATACATGGAACAACAATGATACATATATAACACTTTTAAATTTATTGTGTATTTGTATGTGTATTTCTACTGTATTCTAATAAAATATTTATAAAACTGACAATAATATCCATATATGACCAAAAAAGACAACAATGACTCAGAGAAATTCAATGACTTGCTTGAGTTCACCAGATAAGCTAGTGGAAGTATCAGCCAACAGAAGCTCTCATAAATAGCCTATCTGGAATTCCAATATAATTTACTGCCAGAGGTGACAATGCTAATAGACATCTCAATACAGACAGATACCACAGGAATATTTCTCCTTTGTTAAATATGTGTACATTCTTCTAAAATAACACATTACATATTTTCCTTTATTTTATTGAGCTTCATGTTCTCTGCTGTTATTTTTAGTTCAAGTAAAAGAAAATAATAACATTCTTCTTGAATACTTTATTGTTATAAAAAATAAACGGAGTTTTTAATTACTTGAAATCTTTACTGCAAGTGACAGTATAATAGAAGTTCCTGGGTTCACTACATGATGTTATAGTTATGGTTTGGTCAATAAAATGTGTTTCATTTGGAATACTTTGTTGAGTAGTAATTAATCATTCTTGTTATAGGAATCAAATTTCCAATAATAAAGATTGGCATATATATATGCATTTTCACTTCTGCATTTCACTAATTAGCTTCTATTCTTAACTATGAGCTTGTGTTAATAATAACCAGAAGAATCTATATATAAACTTCCCTTCATTTCAATAGTTTGGATTTTAGATTATACAAAAATAATCCATGGACCTTTTGAACTTAATGAGCCTGGCTCAATTTTGCAGCATCAGCCTTACTTCTACCAGTTTAGAAAATTGTACAATATTGTGATTTAGAATAAAATAGTCTCAAGTCTCTTCAGAGAGTATTATTGTTGTCTTATGTAGAAAATTAAACTTTAGAATCAGATAATCCTAGATTAGTCTAATTCCCTACTTTGCATTGTTGATAGTGAGAATATTGATTCCTGATTTTTAAAATGGAAGAACAATTCCTATCTCTTAGTGTCTGATTAATATTAAATAATATATTAAATATTAAGTAATATTACATAAAATAGTAATTAAATATTAAATAATATTTATTAATATATTGTAATCAGTATGTTGTTTCACTCTACAGAATTTTACTTCTCAGATGCAGGCAAATATAAAATGATATAGGGAACCTTATATTTTGTATAAATTTCCTTTTTAAGATGTTTTATTGACATTGCTATTTCTATCCATCATAAAATTTCATTTATTTTCATTTGTGGTATCCTTTCTCAACTCTTTATCTGTCCATAATTGCTGTAAGTTGTGGAGAGCTTTGCCAATATGGTAAAGTTATCTTTGCTGACTGAAGCAATTTTTTAAAAATAAACAAACTTTGTGGCTACCCAAGAGCCCTCTTTGTGTGTATTTAGAAAGGGCTAATGATATGGTAAGTTGAAAAGTTTCAGGAGTAAAGAATAATGTAAACAAAATTTTCTGAATTTTCTATGGTTAAGGAAATAACTTGGAAGACTTAGTTTATTCAAGCTTTTGGAATGACTCTTACTTCAAGATGATTTAAGGGAGACTGACATAGCTGGTCAGTTTTGTCTTTGAGTCAAATAAAACTGTGTGTTGGAGGCATCATGTTGACATATAGTGATGGCCATATGTGGATTTTGTGTGCCCCACATATCCTCACCCCTTTCTTCTAGGGAAGCACTTTGCTTCCTCTGGATAAATGACTTGACCCCCAACCCAAACCAAGATCCACATGGTTC
Organism: Anoura caudifer; assembly: GCA_004027475.1. Taxonomy (NCBI): domain Eukaryota; kingdom Metazoa; phylum Chordata; class Mammalia; order Chiroptera; family Phyllostomidae; genus Anoura; species Anoura caudifer. The sequence goes on along the minus strand of PVKU01003907.1, from coordinate 30,413 downwards.
TGATTCTGGGGAGAAACTCTTTTTCTCATTCTACCCCTGAGAACAGGTTTAGAAACACTAGCCAAGCTTGGTCAATCACAATTCTTATAATTCTTTTCTGTATCTATCTATCTATCTATCTATCTATCTATCTATCTATCCATCTATCCTGCCTTTCTTTCCTCTGTCTTCCCTAAGTGATATGGAATGAGGATGGCTCTCCCCAGGATCATACCCTACTTCTTCCTCAGTCATATGGGGAAACCTACCTGTAATAGGGGAGAATGAAGCTAATGAAGAGGAAAGCAGAATCCATTCGAGTTACATTCTGTTAATCATTCATTTAATAAAAGGGATAAAATACCTACTATGATTGAGTTCTAGGTACTTGAGATACATACAAAAATCAAGAGAAATAAAAATTGATGGAGCTTACATTATTGCAGGTGAGGGAGCTAGGGAGAAAGTAGGAGAATTGAAATGGAGGAACCAAAAAGTATGAAATAAACACCATGAAAACTAAATTATATAATACATTAGACGTTGATAAATGTTACGTTAAAAAAAAAAACTACCCAGATTAAAAGGGATCAGAAGTGTCAGGTTCAGGTTACATTACTGAATAGAATGGTCAGAGTATGACTCCTGAAGAAGATAAAATCTGAGCAGAATTCAAAAAAGTGAAGCTATTAACTATGCAAATATCTTGGGAGAAGCTAGATGACAAGTGCAAAGGTCCAAAAGCATGAAGCAGCCAAGAAACAGAAGAGCAGTAGATGCTATTGGATGTGAGCTGGAACATGGACGGTGTAGGACGTCAGCTAGTGCACCACACTAACAGTCTAAAGAAAAATGGGTATGATCATATCAGCTGATACAGAAAAAGAAACTTGGCAAAATTTAACATCCATTCATGGTGAAAACTCCCAGAAAACTAGGAAGAAAAGGGAGTGTCCTCAACTTAATAATGGGAATCTAAGATTTATATACCTCTTACTCTGTTTTAGGTGCTTTGTTATGAGTTAGGTTTCAGCCACATCATAAAGGTTAATAAACTGAGTTTTAAAGAGGGTCACTAACTTGTTTACAGTAATGCAGCTGGATTGAACCAGGGTCTGATTGCAGATCTCATATCGATCCTTTGAATGATATGTTAAGTAATAGTCAACATGAAATTGTACATGCAAAAAGTTGTCATAGCTCGAGGTACAACTCACTGAGAGTAATATAAAATAAAATTTTATTACATAGCTTATGTCATGGTACTAACTCAAGAGAAAATCCATTTTTAGCTGAGACTACAATTTGAAAGTATTTATGTCTTTAAAAAGTTTAAAGTTTTTTAAAGTGTTTAAAAAGTTTTAAAATGTCCTTCCTGTAGTCATTGGCAAAAAATAAACAATTGATATAAACCAAGAATTCCAGCATGGACTATTCAGGTGAAGGAGGATGACAAAATATGTCTGCACTCATTAACTGATAAGGCAAGCAAACTGCCAGTATTATGCATGACCCATTATCAGGAAGCAAAGGCCTTAGACAACCACCATCTAATAAAGAAATATTATTTAAGAATACAATTTGTTCTAGTGCATGAACATAATGTATCCTTCTGTTTTTGATAACAACAGTGCCAAAGCAAAAAGTAGGCAGTACATAACAGAAATTGTAAAATAAACTTTAAAAGATCATAAGAATCAGTGGAGGAGAGAATGGTGATTTAAGCCACAAAGGATATGTGTGTCTTAGACACAGTAGGTCACAATTGTCACCAAAACTGAGTAAGGAGAAATCAGAAGTATGTAACAGAATCCCATTAACATATATATTTCTTTTATACAAAATGCAATATTCAAATTTATTATACAGCAATATATTCTAACTTCTTCCCACAACCATATTGTCCTGATATGTAAGGTATTTCTACAAAATACCTTCTAATCAGTGAGGGGCACTAGCAAGGTGAACTGGTGAATGGGCTGTGGAGACACCATTACCAGGACTCAAATCCCAGTGCAGCTATAGGTTACCTGGAAGCCACCTTTTTTTTTTACCAATATGGGATTAAAATCAGTACCAATTATACAGGACTATTGTGACAATAAGTTAATATTTTACATAAAGATGTCCATAAGATATCTGGGAAAGAATAAGAATTTAATGAATGTTAGCTGTTGTTTTTAAGAATGTGAAGTGTATCATGCTGATGATAGTCACAAAACAGTGACATGATCATGAAGAAGTTATTCCTCATGACCAATGATTTAGTTGCTTTATGCATTCTTTATTGTAACAATGGGAGATAAAGATGATGAAATTATATAAGTGCATATAAGTAATAAGCAAATGATGGTGTTAGTGATTCTAAATACTGTATTTTTTTAGTCATTGTGAGATTTTATAGCTAAGCACATATTCTATTTTTTTAAATATCTTTAAATGGAAATCTCTGCAGAATGGATGGATTTTTTTAAGTGGGAATTTAACCCTCTCAAACCATACTCCCATATGGAATATCAATCAATCACTTCTATAATTCATTGATATTTCAATTACTTCTATAATTGACTAATATTCCAGTTTCTACAATATGAAGTTTCTTAAAAACAGAATAAAGTAATACCCAAGTGCTATGTTTATATTAGTATTTGAATGTTGATATGATTATTATAACAAAGATTTGGGAGACAAGATTGGCAAAACAGGATTAATTCCTCATAATACGCAGTTAGTTTTTCCTCAGGTTGGGCAAATCCTATTTTACAAAAGGTTTCCTTAAGCAGTTGAGTGAAATTTTTGAAAAAGAAAACATTTTGAATTGCATTGTGTAAGCTCAAACCATTGGTTACACCAAACACTGGAAAGCGGGGATGAATACTGAATGGGCCCTGGGTAATGGTGCCTTCGGGCTCGGACTGCCCATGTCTCTGTGGAACCCTGATGCACGAACCCTCATGTCAGCCTGCTCATCTGACATCTGTAAGGCCTCCCACATGTCTTGGCACAAAGTACATTTTCAATGAATCATATGTAAATAATGACAAAGTAAGAAAACACCAAAATGCTTGTGCCTGGCTAGAGAGTATTAGAACTACGTCAAGAAGTGTTGACATTTGACATAGGTTTCAAAAGTTAACATAATTCACATGGCAAATTTTTAATGGCAATATAACCTTCTCCATTTTAGTCCCCAAAAGATCACCTCTAATACACATTGTAAACCTATGTAAAAAATCAATTTCCCTCTGTAGAGTCTGGAATCTTCTCTGTGCCACCTAGGCTGAAAGTCATTTTCCTTATACTGGGTTCACTTGACTTTCCACAGGCCTGCAGAGCCACCTGCCTCCACCAGATTGAACATTCTCATCTCTGCGATGCATATTCACAGAGGACCAAATGAATCTATCTTCTGTGTGTGTGTAGGGTAGTGTCTACCTCACATAAGGCTTTGCAAAAAAAATTGTTCGTGCATGGATTCTCCCTTCACCCATCACTTGGTTAGTGTCAGGATTATCTCCACTCTCTCCAGACTCTCAACTTGGCTGAGCTATCTTTGTAAAACTCAGGTCAAGTTTCTCAGATCAGTGAAGGCCCTCAGTCTCACTTTCAACTTCCTCTCTCCCCACAGGAGGAGCTTTCCTCCCTTGGTTCCACTTGAGTTGCAAATTTAAATACCACCACAGCCTGGGTTTGTGCAATCCATGTCCCAGTTCCTGGAGAGGAAACATGTTCTAATAACATGAACTGGTCTGAATATGGGTCTCCCACAACCAACTAACCATATCTCCTCTGAGACGTGCAAACTCTGTTAGGACTTGAATTTTCCTCTGAGTCAACAAGTTCAATACCACAATGTTACTGATAGTATTTTGCTAATTATTAATATAAGAAAGGGGTATAAAGAGACTTAATATTGAGTTTAATAAACTGGGGAACATAAGCCTGTTTGCTTCACCGGGAAGCTATAAATTTGCAACCCAAGGGATCACAGCATTGCTCTGCCAAGGGGATCAACACTCTTCCTTCCCCACTGCAATACTGGATTGTTGAGGGGCACAGGGGGGAAGTGCTTGACCAAAGAGGTCTGTCAGTCTAACTAAGGGTGAACCTATCAAAAGCCCACAAAAACTTCAGAAGTTCATTGGCCAATGTGAAAAAGCTTCTGGTATTTTCTAAGCCCAAGCTAACATAATCCCAGGAGAAAAAGAAGCTCTCTCCTTCTCACCCAATGACCCACACTTGCACGGTGTGCTCACCTGTTCTCTCCATAGTCACATGGCCCTAGCAGCCACGTGACCCATGACGGTGAGGACTCCATATCCAGGATCAAGGCGGGAGCTTGAATATCACAGCAAAGCAATGGAGGGCAGCTGGAAATACATGCCAAGCTGTCCAGATGCTGGCCTGAACTGTACTTTTATATGGAGCACAATCTCTGGGCAGTGGCCTTTGTTCTGGCTCTACTGAAGACAACGTGGGACCTTTTCCACAATGAGATGGATAGAGATGGGACATTGGGAAATCAGTAGGGGAACCCTCTTAATTTTACATTATCAGTAAAGTTTGCCATGGAACCCCATCCTCCACATGGGTCTAAGGAAATTCCTTTCCTCACAACACCACAAGAATTTGACTTCCACCGATAACAAAGTGATGGAAAGGCACTTAGTCTATTAGCTGAGAGTTATTTTGTGGCCTAGAAGCAATTAAACACATTGCAGACTGAATGTTTTTGTTCCTTTGAAATCCATATTTTGAAACCCCCTCCTCAATGAAAGGCTATTAGGAGGTGGGGCTTGGGGAAAGTAATTGGGATTAGATGAGGTCATGAGATTAGAGCCCTCGTGAATGGCACGAGTGCCCTTGCAGTCATGAGAGAGTTTGCTCCCTCTCTCTCCATGTTGAGGACGCAGCAAGAAGACAGCCACCTAAGATCCAGGAAGCAAGTCCACCCCAGACACTGAATCTGCTGAGTTCATGGTGGACTTCCAGCAGCTAGAACTGCGAGAAAAAACCTTCTGTTGTTGATAAGTTAACTGGTCATGGTCTTTTGCTGTGATAGCCTGAGCTAAGGCAAAAGCAATGCACTTGACACCCAGGTCCTCTCTGCTTCTCTGGAAGAATACCTTCCGGTTTGCTGGGTGATGTCTTATCTCCCCACTCCCAACTCCTGAGAAAATGGGATGAGTATTCACTAATTTGTTCTACTATCTAGAAATACATGTGGGTAGGACTAAAAGAAGAGTGTTTCAAAGACAGCAATAAGTCCTTGGACCAGAGAAAAATGAGAAAACCATGGTAATTAGGTTGAGGCTATGAATGGGTCTAGATTCCCAAGGGATTTCATGGTCAAGCAAAGGAATTTAAATGAAAATGTTTGAGCAACAGCCAGAGCTGCTATCACTTGAAGAGAGTTGATATAATTAGGAAGTTCTGACTTTCAGGCTCTAGAAAAAATGTTCTAAAAGAAAACACTCTCTGACTTGCTAAACACATCTGTCCCCTTAAAACGCCTGACCCATTCCTTGCTCAGCTCTGTGACGAAAGTCATTGACGGCAGAGTTCAATCCACTCAGTTACACTATATCCTGTCACAAGCTCTCTTAATAAGCAGAGTTTAGAGAAAGGCCAGAAACTTTGAAACCAGAAATACCTTTAAATCAGCGATCATCTTTGACTTTGTGTTACAGATAATCTTAGACTTATCTATAGCAAGAGATAACAATTCCCACACCATAAAATTGTATGGTATTAAAATTGTTGTAGGGATTAATTGAGGCGGAAAATCCCTTTCCCCTCTTTCAATTTGAGGGAAAAGGGAAAAGGAACTTTTTAAAAAATCTGTTGGTACATAAACACATTTTATCGGTTTACGTGCAAGTCAGATCTTTGCATGTGACTGTCACTTTTTGCTTGTTTCATACTGCTGTCACATTAGAACTCACAATTTCCCCACAGCTATTATATGCAGCACAATGCATTCCCGAGGGGCAATTCCTTCAAGTAATTATAGACATTTTAATATGATATGTTTTTAGTTTGTACAATGTTTCATGCAAATCATATCCCAAAATGCTATGCAAAGTTAAATAATTCACTTAGCAAATTTAATAATACATAAAAGGAATGGAAGAAGAAATTAGATATTGGCTAGACAGGCCATTGAAACTTGTGGTTGTTAATAAAAGAATTAACTCTGATGAAGCAAAGAATTAATAGTGAACAAAGCAATTGATGCGGAATATGCAAAGTGGATGGAGATGCAAGATGGTATCATAAATTTAATATCCCTTATCTGAATAGGGGCCAAAGTAATGTAAAATGGAACATCATAAACATTATAATAGGAGGAGGGATTCTAGAGGCAGAAATTAAAGGATGTGTATGACTTAGAAAAAGAGCAACAGAAATTCATTTACCCATCTGCCTGCATCCTGGGCATGTTGCTGTTTGTAAGATACATTGGAGTACTAAAGTATGTGTTTCCTCAGAAGGAAATGAATAGCCAGGGTAGCAATCCCTGCATCCCCTAGAGGTACTGCTATAAATCATGGGAAAGTAGAGGATTTGGGTCAAAATAAACCTGAGTAGGAGCTCTCATACCACCATGTATTATTTATTTGTCTCTAGAAGTGGGACTTAGCACTAGGGTTTCTTTCTTTTTTATTTTCCCATCTGCAAAATGTTGCTCATAAAAAAATGTGCAGAGAGGAAGATCAAAGCACTTTGCATAGTGAAATAATTCTAAATACACATTACTTGCTAGTTATTTTTGTGTCCTCTTTTCACTGGATCCCTCAGGGCTGGGCATCCTCTGCTCATTCATTCTCACATTTACTCACTCAGCAGATGTTTACTGAGCTCTATGTTTATTCCAAGGACATTTCTGTGCTTCAGACAGTTTTGCACAAAAGACACACAGCTCCTCCCCTCAAAGAGTGCAGAGTGTAATAGGGAAGAAAGATCGTACACAAATAAACAAATTACATAATTCCAGTGTGGAATTTCATAAATGTAATGAAGAAAACAAAGTTAATGTAAAAAAGAATAATAAAGGCAGACCTACATGAATATCAAGAATATCTCTCTTTTGAGATGACACTGAAACTGAAATATGAATAATTAGTGGGAGCCGATCATATGGAGAGCAGGGAAGATCGCGTGCTAGGCAGATGGAAGAACATGTGTGGAAGCCTTGAGGTGGGAGAGAGCCTGGTGTGGACGAGGAAGGAGAGAGGCAAGTGCATGGGAGCAGCTGGGTTTCCTCTGGGCTCTGAAGCTCCTGGGCTTCCTTCTATCACGGTGTCCCTCATGTTGCAGTTGTATAATTATCTGTCCACTGGTGGACTTCTTCTACAAGACTGAAGCATTGAAGGTAGGAGCTAGGTCTTTCATCCCTATAAATTCACATTGCCTATTATAGATCCTAACCTATTGTAGGTATTCTATAAATGTTTATTGTATTTTTTTATTAAATGTATTGGGTGACATTGGTTAGTAAGATCATACAGGTTTCAAGTGTACATTTCTATGATACACAATCTGTATATTGCATTCTATGCCCATGGCCCCATCAACTCATCTTCTGTCACCATATATTTGGCCCACTTTACCATTTACTACACCATCAGCCCCTTTCTTACGGTAACCATCATACTGTCACCTGTGTATATAAGTTTCAGTTTTATTCCCAAGTATGAATGAATCATATGGTTCTTAACTTTTTCTGACTGACTTCTTTTGCCTAGCATAATATTCTCAAGGTTCATCCATGTCATTGCAAATGGCAGTATCTCTTATGGCTGAGTAGTATTCCATAGTATATATGTACCAAACATCTATTTTATCCAATCATCTATCCAAGGACACTTTGGTTGTCTCCATGGCTTGGCCACTGTGAATAATGCTGCAGTGAAGATGGGGGTGCATATGTCTTTGTGAATAAATGGCTTTGAGTTTGGGGGGTAGATAACCAAAATAGGAATTGCTATGTCATATAGTAACTCTATTATTAACTTTTTGAGGAACCACCAGACTGTTTTCCATAGTGGCTGTACCAGTTTAATTCCAACCAACAGTGAATGAGGGTTCCTTTTTCTCCACAGCCTCTCTTGTCATTACCTGTCTTGTTGATAGTAGCCATTCTAACAGGTGTGAGGTGGTATCTCATTGTAGTTTTAATTTTCATTTCCCTAATAGCTAATGAAGTTGGACATCTTTTCATATATGTGCTGGCCATTTGTATGTCTTCTGGGAGAGGTGTCTGTTCAGGTCCTCTGCCCATTTTTAATTAGATTATTTGTTTGGTATTGAGCTGTATGAATTCTTTATATATTATAGATATTAACCCCTTGCCAGAGCAGTTGTTTGCAAATATCATCTCCCATTTTGTTGGTTGTCTTTTTTCTTTGTTGTTGGTTTCTTTTGCTCTGCAGAAACCTTTTAGTTTGATACAGTCTCATTCATTTATTTTTGCCTTTACTCCCCTTGCTTTTGGGGTCAAAATTCATAAAATGTTCTCTAAGACCAAGGTCCATAAGTTTAGTGCCTATGTTTTCTCCTGTTTCATCTCTTTTATCTTCCCCCAAAGACATTTTTTTCATTGCTTTTTTATTTTTAGTGAAAGAGGAAAGGACATAGAGAAGCATTAACATGAGAAACCTCAATGTAAGAGAGAAACATTGATTGGTTCCCTCCCATATGTGCCCAAAATGGGTATTGGACCGACAACCTAGGTATGTTCCTTGACCAGGAATCAAACCCACAATCCTTCAGTTACAAGATGTTGTTCAAACTAACTGAGCCACACCAGCCAGGGCAGAACACATCTATTCTTCTATGTAATTTATTGTTTCAGATAATAAATGTTTGTTTAACCAATGAAAGGACATTAGCTCCCAGAATAGGGTCCTGGGACAATAAACATTTAACAGGTGGAAACATACAAAAGTTGAGTGAAATCTCTGTCTTTCAATAACATACCTCCTTCATTCAATGCATTTTTTAATGCGTTGATCTAATAGGCAATATATTAGCCCTAGAGACATAAAGAAGAATAAGATAGAATCCATACCCTTTATGATTTCAGAATATAGTGGGGAGAAGGATAAGTAAATAAACAATCAGAGAAGTATGTGTTAGGTTTTAGGACAGAAGCAGAGGTGACAATGATAAAAATCAGCCAGAGGTATCTTTGAAATTTTCTTGGGGATGTTTTCTTCTTTTTTCTATCATAAATATTCATTTTTGAAACTATATTCAGTTGTTCAATTTAAGGAATAATGATTGCATTTATAAAATGTGCAGAGGCCTGCTAAAGAATATAATAAGAATAAAAATTTAAATTACAGAACCTTTGCTCTCAAAGTTAGCAGGGATGTCCATAAAGAATTCCAGGACAAGTTATTAATTTGAAGCACCATGGAAATCCATAGGGGGAGGAATATAACGAGTAACAAGGAATTATAGGGCATATGTGAAATGGTAGAGTTAATTTAGCAGCAGTTTGCCTGTATTTAAGCAGGGATAGTACCCTATTGTTCTTATTTATCAATGAGAAACTGAGGCTCAGATAACTCAAAAAGTGATTTATCTGAGGCCACACAGTGAATAAGTAACAAAATTAAAATGTGTAACACAAAGTTCAATGCCACTTGTATTTGGTGGCTTGGAATTTCTGATACATTACTCCAGATAAATGTATTTATGAGTGAGAATCAGCAGAAAAACAGGTCCAAACCATGTGTGCAAACTGTCCTGGGACCTACAAATAACTTACCCAAGAAACTACTGTTATTGTTCCTTTCCTTTGGCATCTCTGCCATGGAGCCTGCAGGTGTTAAGGGGGATAGCTGAATAAATGGTTGACGTTATGAGCTGAATATGTCCCTCTTTCCATAATCCGGATGTGGAAGCCCTAATTCTCAATGTCACTGTATTCTGTGATAGGGTCTTTAGTGAAACGCTTAAGGTTAAATGGGGGTTATAAGAGTGGGGCCCTAATCTGATAGAATTTAGATCCTTCTAAAAGGAAGAGGAAAGGCCAGGCAAAAACACAGCAAGAAGACACCCTCTACAACTCAAGCAGAGTGACTTTATTAGGAGCCAAACTTGTTGGCATCTTGATCTTGGACTTTTAGCCTCCAGAACCATAATAAAATAAATGTATGCTGCTTGAGCCACTCAATCCAGGATTTTGTTATGGCAGCCTAAGCAAACTAATACAGTCAGGTCAGGAGTCAGGTGGTAATTAGTCTGTGTATAATTCAAAAGTCAAGTCACAAAGGGACTGCTACAATATGTCAGCCACACATTAGCCATCTGGCCAATGCAGCAGACCAACTGAGATGAGATGAATCTACACAATATTCCTCAATAAAGAAGAGGAATTATTCTGAGCAGCTTCACCTTCCATTGAGTCTTCTCAGGGTATCCTGTCCTTTATCTCTATCTTAGGCCCCTGTGAACACTGTTTCTCCTCTTTTATAGGCTCAGGCTCTTACTTGTTTCTAGAAAATTTTTATGGAAAAAGTGGAAAACTCCATTTTACAGATGAAGAAGGCAAAGAGAGGAGTCGTTGTCCCAGGTCAAAGAGCCAATAAGTAGTAAACACCTCCTCATTTATTTTCCTTCACTTCCTGGCCTGTTTGGTCCTCTCTACATATGATGATGTAGATGTTAGTTCATAGGCTTCTGGTTGTCAGTTGACATTGCTCTGTAATATGTCTTGCTCACAATGTAAGCATCCAGGCCCTTTAATAAGATTCTAAGTTATACATAGATTGGGTCTACCCACAGAAGCCCAAACACCCATTTTTTTTTTTCAGTCTGATTTCATCTTAAAATAAAGTAAGCAAAAGAAAAATAGATTTGATTTCAAGCGGAAAAGAGTCAAGGAGAAGAATTCATACTTTGTTGAAGCTGCCAAATCCTTCCTTCCACAAATATGGAGACTGAGGCCAGAGTGGTTATGATTCTCCTAGGATCTCATAACTACATAAAATCTTTATATTTATATGCATGTGTCTTACAGGAAAGGAATCTTATTTTGGAAAAAATAAAGAAGTATTAAACTTTTTTAGTGTTAAATTTAGAAATCATGAAGAAAATGCCTGCCTAAAATCACAAGAAACAAAAATGTATTGAGGATTTTCTACATACCAAAGTATTTCACACTTTGGAAGATATGGCCAAGCAGGCAATTTTAGTCCAAGCCCAAATATAAGAATAAAGCTCACTGAATTACAGCAATAATAATAATAATCTTAGCAATAATAACCATAGGTGTTCTCCAGACAGATCTACAGACCTCCCCTCCCTACCCGAAACATCCTCACGCTCCCTTTCAGGCTTGTAGCTACACTGCAATCTAAACTGACTGTTTGTTCTTGCAAATCTCATTTCACAAATTGTTGTATCCAGCGTTCGCCTCAGTTTAAATTACATGATATCTACACTTCCCTGCACCTTCCAATTTTGTAATCTTCCCAAAAACAGCAATCACATTTTTTTGGGGGTAGGATTTGTTTTCTTATAAACTCCTTTTGCTTATTGTCCATTTTCCTTTTTGGCCAATCCACATGCAGAGCTTCTCTTATTACTTCTTTCTTCGTGAGCTGAAACACTGAGAGTGAATTTACTACTCAGTCAGCCGTGAATCCCCCTGAGTATGAAAGAAACGAAAAAAAAATCTACTTACCCAGAAACTCCCCTTCTTCCAGTAGCCTCTGGAGATAGTTCCTATACTTTCTTTCCAGGAAAGAGGTGGGGGAAGGGAAAACCAGTGGCCTTCAACTTTGGGAAATTCTAGCAAGAAGCCTGGCCTTATAAATTTGTGTTTGTCCTGCTTCATGGAGGAAATCTGACCTCATGTAGCTCAAACCCTCACCTTCAGTGAACTCCAAAGTCAACCACTGTGTGAGTCACTCCAGGGAGCTGACGTTGGTGAGATGTAATTTAGTGTTTCCCAGCAGGAAAGAAACTTAACCAGCTCTCTGTGTGAACACACCAGTCTCCTAACAAAGAACTCAGTCAATCAAGTAGTCCAAAAGCTGTGCCTTTACAAAAAATTAACTAAATAGACTGTGTGTGTGTGTGTGTGTTTTCATTTGACTAAACTCTTCCCAATATTTCATTGTTAGCTATGACCATTTGAAACCAAACTCTTTAATTACATCAAGGAAAGAGAAATAATATTAACCCAAGTGCTACTCTGAGCTGGGCATTGATCTAGGGTATTTTTATGCACATTATCTAATTTAATCCTTATAGGAATATTCTCAGAAAGTTTAATAACTCCTTTACCTGCCTTCATAAAAGCTGACTTCCTAAACAGCTTAGTTGAATGCCTGACTCAATGAAAAAAATCTTCAAATAATCATACATAAATATTATAACTGTTAGCCATACCTCATGTGTCACTTTCCCCCCCCCCAAGTCTGGCAATTTGGGATGATTTAAAAAATGTGTACTCTAGATCCTCAGTTCAAAGCCGGAGATGACATTGCACCCCCACCCCCACTGCCCCACCTCCACTGGGAATATCGAACAATACCCAGAGACATATTTGGCCTTCACAACCATGAGGACCACCACTGACACCTGGTAGGTAGCGGCTGGGGGTGCTATAGCGATCTTACAGGCCACAGATGGCTGCCCACAACAAAGAACCATATGGCTCAAAATGTCAGTAGTGCCTAGATTGAGAAACCCTGCCCTGGACATTCTCCTCTAGCTTTTATTCATTTAACACACATTCAATACCTATTTAACACAATTTCACATCAAGTAAGTTGTTATGACCTAAGGAAACAAATCTAAGGCAGAGGCCTGGACCACATGGATCTCACAATCCGCTGGGAAGGGAGAACAAAGACGGCAAATAGTCAGCGGGGACTCAGCAAATACCGGGCACTTCGCTGGGAAGTAGGGCCACCACAGAGGCCACCGCAGGTGCAACCCTCAGCGCACTGAGCATCCAGTTTTGTGAGGAAGATAAATGTCAAAAAAAAAAAAAAAAAAAAACAGTGTTTCAAATGCGAGATGCAGGCTGCCCTCAGGCTCTTTAACCTGAGGGTCAGAAGAGGTTGCCCTGAGGAACTGACATCTGAAGAAAGTTCTAAAGGCTGAAGAGGGATTCACAGTCTTCTCGAGAAAGACATCGTAGCATGTGTCAAGGTGCACGGTCCAAAGACACCAGAGGAAGGTAGAAAAGCACGAGGAGAAGCTGCTGAGTTTCGGCGGGGCCCGGTGCAGGGTTCTGACAGATGCTACTCTGCCATCATGAAGTATTCTTAACCTGACCCATTTCAAAGGCAAATTACCACCAGAACTAGGACTTGATCACTGGGCCCAGGCGGAGAAAACAGGGTAGAGGAGGCATGGCTTGCTGGAAGAGTGTAGGGGTTTGGATTTCTGAGCAGGTAAGCACATGGGAAAAGAAGAATGGAATACGAGTGTCTGAATTAATGGGCCCACTGCTTCCCCGTGTTTCTTTCTGTTCTGTCTAGAGATGTGAATGGTTTAAAATGGCTTCGTATTTCCCCACAATGTATGTGTGTGATTTCTAACAGGCCCTTTTTTATACATTTTTTGAACTTCAGTGTACCTTTTACCAGAGGCCCAGGTAGACCTCGTCCCAGCAGGCATCTAAATTTGATGGATGAAATGAGATCTTAGCAAGAACTTTTCCAGTACCCTCTGCCCTACCTTTCTCTTTACAACCCTTTATTACTGACTGTACTTCTTCAGCTTCAAGCTCTATTTCAGTAAAAAGTCCCAATTCACTTCAGCCTTCATGCCTTTTCATCTTCACTCGATTCCCGGCTTTTCAGAGCCCACTGGCTTTTTGATTGCTGGTGTTCCTACAACACTTGGGCAAATCACTCAGCACCTCCCACACGCAGCCAGCTCCCCACAAACAATAGGAGAGCATGAAATTCAATTCACAGCAGGGCAGCTTATACATTCCAAACTCACTGAAGAGATAAGCCCTCCAATTAATGATCTCCCTGTGTAATTGCTTTCCCTTGCTTACCCAATTTGCTTTTGATCATGCTCTGTTACAAATTCCCTCACCTGCTTACATGGTGAGTTCCCTTCAAAGGGGACCAGTGGAGGCTGAAGGGACTGGGCTGGGTAGTTGGATACACAGTGAGATGATTTTAAGTGGATTTTTGACCTGTCATCTTCCTGCTTCAGCCTTCCTGAGTGGTGTATCAGGGCTACCTGAGGTCTTCTTCTTCCCACTTCTCACTGGGTTAGAAAAACAACTTGTTTCTTTCTGTTCCTTTTACTTTCTCTTTTGAGTGACTGTCTGTTTTGAAAAGGATTGAGTCATTAATCTCAATTTGAACATCTCCTGCACGTCCAAAGCCAATGGTAAGACTAATCAGTCTGATGGCTGATTTCCCCAGTGACAATGCAAGCAAGGATGTCAACTATTATAACTTACTCATCTGTCACAGCCTCTTGGGCTCTGTGTGTGGCACACAGTAGGAATTCAGTAAATATTTATAACACAGTTACATGGAAGACTATTTAATAACGGCATTAAACTTAGTTTAAGGATTAGTTTTCATAAGAAGGTGAAAGCGATGAAGATGTGAATGATAAAGAAATACACACCAAAATCACATGTGTGAAAGACCACAGCAGAAGCCAGGGGTTCTACTTTAATAAGGCTACTGTGGGCACTGGATGCCACAGTCTGTGAGTGCCTGGGTGACCTTAACATGCTTAGTGGCAGATGGCTCTTTAAAGTCTTTGAAAGTACTTGTATAAATGAAAAACATTTCCTGGTCCTAAAGTCAGAACCCCAGGTCTCAGGACTGGAACTTAAGCTCACCTTCACTATTTGCTAGCTGAGAAAGAACTTTGCTGAGATTCCCATGTCCATAGCCCCTGCTTATGCCAAAGGATAATGAGGATAAATACAAGGTGAGACAAATGAGAAAAGGCATAACAAGAGATATAGTTATTCAGCAAAATAAAATGGATTAGAGTGCTTTTAAGATACAATGAATAGATGGATTTAAAAGATATATTCAGATGATAAGGAAAAGGTAAGAGCTGATGATTGCTTTTCTATTATTTTTGTTTTATTCTTGGTGTTTAGAGAAAATGACTTTAGATGGTGTTGATGGACTCTGAGAAATATTACTACTGGAAATAAATGGTGCCATAGTATTATTGAGGTGATATTTATGTGAGCTCACCTGCTAGCATCTGAGCTGAATCATGCGCTTAGTACCTACAGGTTGGCAAGGCATTCGCTCTGCTAGTAATTATACGAGGCCTTTACAGAATGAATCATGTGGATAAGAACATGCCTTTGGAGTCAGACATAAAGGGCCTTAGTTTCACTAATTTTGAGGACTTGGGTTTTTCTTTGCATGAGGGTGTAATCATCCCTGAGTAGCAACACTTTCCTAAACAATGAACTAAGGAAATGGAAGTAGATAAAGAAAAAGTGTCTGTATTTCCTCTTTGTAAAATTGGCTGCTAGATAGTCACAAGAGGGAGCTGATACATTATATAAATGAATTGAGTTCTCCACAAAAATATATTCAACAGTGGCTTGAAGGTCACATGGCAGCCACATGGAATAATTTAGCCCAATCAATTCATTCCTCTTTAACCAAAACTTTATTGAATGCTTTCAATTATCCAGGAACTATACAGGGGGGAGGGGGGAGGGGTGCATGTGAGGGGAATAATCCAAAAATGAGTAAATGGGGTCTTTGTCCTCCCGGGCAGGGCCTTCCCCAATCTGACCGATAAACAGAGTGGGAGAATTAAGATACAGTAGCTCACAGCCCCTTAACTATGGGGACGTGCTCCAAGACCCCCAGTGGATGCCTGAAACCAAACCCTACATGTACTGTTTCATTCTATACGTACTTATTTAATGATAAAGTGTAACTGATACATTGGCACAGTAAGAAATTAACAATAATAACTAATAATAAAATAATTATAACAATATACTTTAATAAAAGGTATATAAAAAGGCCACTCTCCATCTTTCACAATATTATCCTATGGGTACAGTCTGAACATGCTGGACAACAGGGCCATGCATGTCCCTTCAGGGCAGAACAGATGGCACGAGGTGCCACCACACGACTTGGGACAGCGCACTATTTTAAACTTATAAATTGTGTGTTTCTGAATTTTTGTTTAAGATTTTCAGACCACAGTTGACCTTGCCTAACTGAAACTGCAGAAAGTGAAGCCATGAATGACGGGGGCGGGGGGAACTACTGCACATTGTTTCCTGACTCGATATAAGTCCCTCCCCGGCCTTCTTAACACTGAAGAGACAGGCTGAATTTCCAAAGACTACAGGAGGAGAGCCCAAAAAGGAGGCCACCCCAGAGGGTATCTGAGGCATAACATTTAGTTGACATTCCACGGGTTTCTAAACTCCTCACACTAAAGACATTCTAGCTTTTTATTATGCCTCCAAACATGGATCCGAGAAATCTACACACACACCTCCACATTCAAGATCATTCACCTAGATTTTCCTTAGACAGCCATATTTTTGAAGCTAGTCCCTCTATATTTTGATGACCAAAAACTACCTTTCTGCATCCCATCCCATCCATTTATATTTATCTTATTCCCTCTCTCTCTCTCTCTCTCTTTCTCCCTCTCCAGTGTCACCACAGTAGAGTAACAGAAGATGCAGAGGTGGAGAAGACTGCAGAAAGAGTAAGGTGTAATCTAGTCAGAACATTTTTCCAAAGGTGACCCAGGGCATAAATGGCTCTCTGTAGGCCTCTACTTGGGAGAAATTTCTCCTGGCCTTCCATGAATCAAAAAGCACTGTATTATTTTCTCTCATAAGGCAACGGTGCTCATTACCTTCTATTACAATGATTTGTCTATTTGTTGTCTTTCTTTGAGAAGATTCTACTCTTCACAGCCTGGCACATGTTGAGGTTCATCGCACTTCTCTTCCCACTGCCAAGCCCTGTGTTTTATGCAGGGCAGCGGCCACACGCGTGTTTGTTGCACGAAAGTGAGAGAGGGCATAAATGGTAGTCCAAGGGCCTTCATCTCTGTAATTGAGGAAGTCCGGAGCACCTCCAAGGTGTTCCTGTGAACTTGAGATCTATGTAGTAACATTTCTGCCTCCTCACGTCCACTATCATAACAGGGCGGCCACTGACTTTTGCAATTTAATGTCCCATCATGTGACCTCTGGAACTAATTTGGCTGAGTTTGCAATTCTAGATAACAGTTCACTAAAGCTTCATTACTACGCCAGTAACCTAATAAAGAAGAAAAGAATTAAGATCGACTGCAGGAGAACTTGAGGTGGTCTGTCACTTCAGATGAGTGATGCCATCATTAACCTGTAAGGTCACATTAGCTATTATTGAAGTGTCACATATCACTGTGTCAAGATTAAATTAGACAAACTATTACCTCATTATTATGCTAACAAATCTCAAGCTTATCTGATTTAATATTGCACAGACTGGAGACTTCCTCAGCCAGTTTACTAATAGTGCCCAGATTTAAACTATTTAGATGTAATGTATGACATCAATTTCCTAGCTGGAAAAAAAAAATCATCTGAAGCTACTTTGGTGAAGTCATGAACAGATCTGGGACTAAATTACTAGTTGGCATTTCATTTTAAGGCATTGTGTTGAAGGAAAGTTGATGCCTATTGATTTTATTTTGAAAACCTTTTACTTTAATGTCAGAATTTCTCAGGTATAATAAAATAAGTTTATACTTTATCTAAAGAGAATACATGGCTTTGAAAGCACCAAGGTAAAAACAGCGTGTGCTACAAAAGGGCAGCCCACTGGATGCCTTGTTTTGAAAAGGTTGTCACCCAATCAATACACTAAAATATGGTGTATACAGAGTCACAGACAGCTGGAGGTGTGGGCTAACTCCCAGTTTATGTAACAGCTGAGGGAAGGCCAGGACTGTATCTTGACTCAATCCACTGAATATTAAGTCTTATAACAGTGGCTCTGGAAGGGGCTTTAGAGATCAGCTAGTCAAACCCTTGCCATTTCATGAATGAGGGAACAGGTTGAGAAGGTTTAAGTGATTTGTTCAGAGTTACTGAGCATGCAGCACTATCAGCAAGCAGGACCACTATAGTACAAAGACAGCGAGAAACAAGGAACTGCACGGGATGCCTCCTCACTTTGCTGTCTGTACAGCTGTTGAAAGAGCAGAATTTGATTGAGTAATACATGTGCTATGGCGTGAGGGATAAGCAAAAGTTTTGTGTTCCTAATTAAATATCTTTAATAGTACAATTTTTAAAAAGATTTTAATGTATTTTTAGAAAGAGGAGAAGGGAGGGAAAAAGAGAAGGAGAGAAATATCAATGTGTGGTTGCCTCTCACATGCACCCCCACACTGGGGACCTGACCTATAACATAGGCATGTGCCCTGACTGGGAATTGAACTGGTGACACTTTGATTCGCAGGCTGGCACTCAATCCACTGAGCCACACAAGCCAGGGCTAATAATACAATTTAATTCTACTAGTTGATAAAGGTGATCTTTCTACATAATTGAACTGGTATGGAGAGGCTCATTATCAATGAATAGCCAGCCAATCCAAAAAAAGGAGAACTGTGCCTTTGACATTTCTACAAACTATGTATAACTGTATTTAACTTTAACACAATAGGAATCTTTTGTTTTTCTCCCCACTTTTATAAAATAATGAAACAAAATATAATAAAATACATAGTATTAAAGCTACATAATAAAATATATCCTTGTAAATGGCCAAAGTAGAACTATTGAGTGATGGCTAATGCCAACATGAAATATTTCAAAATTTTCACTTGTAATTTGTTGTAGCAAGGCTGGAATTCAGTGTAGAAAGGCCAGTTAGAAGCATCAACCTCTGATGTATGAAAGCAATGATTATTCAAGAGGTAAAGGTATTGAAGTTGAGAAAAACCTACATGTTAATAAAGCAAAATATTATTGAAATAAAATTGAGGATATGCTTACCAAAAAACTCTAAGAACTTTTTCATGGCCAATGACCCAGAAGGTAAAATGAATACAAGAGAGAAGAGACAGGATTTTGCCCTCCGTACTGTTCTGCACAGTGCCCCAGTCTATGCTGAAGTACCAATCTCAAAGCTGAAACTGAAAAATTGAGTCATATATGTAACATCTATTATAAAATAATATATTATATTAATATATTATTAGTATAATATATGTATCTATTAATACAATATAGTATATTACATATTGATATGTTGATATATAATTGAAATATATATTATATATACAATATGTGATGATGATTATATTTTAAAAGCGGAGAGTTGAGGCTGCACACTTTCAAAAGTAGGGATTAAAATGAGCAGTTCCAGAGAAAAAGACGGATATGCCTCAAAGTGTCCAGATGCTGATGGATGTGGAGCCTTAGGCTGAGCACAGTAACCTCCAGGGCCATCTTAACAGACAAGGTGATAGAGAAGTGGGCAGAGTTCCTGCTTTCCCATTAGCTGACCAAGAAGAGCAGCTTTGCTTTTATTTTTGAATATTATAGTCCCAAGTAAATTTTATTTTGAAGACAATATAGTGAATGATCTAGACAAAATGCATTTTCCACATGGATGTTGGTAATCATGGAAACACCCAAATTTGCTAATCAGATCAGGTTTGATCATGAGCATCTCAGGAGATTTTTTTTAACAGTGTATCCTGTGGTAATTATGGACTATGAACTCATGTTCAAATTCTGAGGATAATAACTTTCTTGTGTAAAGTGGGGTGAAGAATAGGATCCAAGAAGCGTTTTTTTCATGATATGCTTTCATGCTCCAAAGTTATTCACTTCCTGAATCAAACCACCTGCTGATTAGACTGATAAGAATACAATTGGATTTTCCTTAGGGTAACTGTGGTACAAAAATTGTATCTGCAACAGGAAAAGTCCTTGATGAGCTGAGGTCTGCCATGCCATATCCCATCACTCTCATGCCCCACGTTCAATTCAGGTCCTTTGCCTGCTCTACACCCCTCCTCCACCCACCCGCCAGTCCATCTGCCCATGACAAACTCTTCTTTGATTCTTTTGTCTACACAGAGTTTCTTAACATTTTTATGTATGTCATGGACTCATTGGAAAGTTTCATAAAACTTATTTACCCCATCTCAGAACAACATTTTTTTTTATAAAATTGTAATATACACATGAAAACAAAAGAAGCTAGTTATTAAAATTTCAAAAAATAACAAATTCCAGATTAAAACAATACATGTACTTTTTATTAACACATTGCATAGCCAGACCCTGCAGGAAATCAAATTACTACTATAATTTTCAGCCAGTGATGAGTTAATGTATTTTGATATATGATGACTTCAGGGCGATAAGACAGGCTACGGCTGTCTGTACCAATGAGGGCTGATGCTCTCACTCAGTTGACAGAAGTGCTAGATTTGGGTTAGATGCTAGTGAAATCAAGAATGTACATTTCCCCAGTGGATTCCTGAGTTACAAAGCCAAGTTAAATTGTTGATGGTTTTCAGGAGTCACTTTCTCAGAAGCTTTGAGGAACCATTCTGCTTGCATAACCACCCCTTCTCCATCCTCTGAGGCTGGCATCTGTCAGGCTCCGCCACAGCACTTGGCCCAGTCTGTTGCCACTTTATCATCAATTTCATTTCATGAGGTCCTCATTTCACATACACAAGTAAAACACAAATGCATTTATTCTCATTGTCAAAATTTGAACAACATGGATAAAGGCAAAAAATCCTTGTTGACTAACTGGCCCCTCTTTACTCACTGCAAATTACCCATCCTAAATCCCACTTTCTTTGTCTAAAGTAACAACTATTATAAGTTTTGTTTATTTCCTTTTCAATCTATGTTTAAGACATTTACACACACACACACTGATACATACATATTTACATACATGAACATATAAATGTACCAGGTATTGTTAGCATATTTGAGAAGTTTTTAAAATGATCAAGAATAATATAACAAATGCCCATATCCCAAGCACTCAGAATTAATAGCTATTAAATTAATACTTGTTCAAGATTTTTCAGGGAATGATGTATTATAGATAAAGGTAAAGCTTCCTAAGCTCTGGGATGCCTCCAACTTTCTTTCTTTATACACGGACTTTACCTTCAAGAAAAAAAAACACATAATGAACATAGGGCATTTGCATATAATAAATATATAGCCATTTATACTATCTATACTATATATTGACTATATATGTCTATTTTTACAAGTGTATATATGGATATCCATAAAATATGTAGTTTATGTATACAAAGTGTAGTTTTGATGTTTGTTTAATTTTCATAAATATATACTATATATAATACTCTACTATATTTCTCTTTTCACTCAGTTATGGTGTTTTGTACATCAACCCATATTTCTATTTAAACTCTAGTTTATTTGTATAATAGCACCATATAGTATCTTACATAACTATATCACATTTTATTCAATCATCCACCTACTAATAAATATTTTGCTAGTTTAAATACTTTAGTTATTATAAATCATGCTGCAGTAAGAATCCTCCTAAATATCTTTGTGCTAATGTAGGAAAGTTTTCCTTTGCAGAATTAGAATATATGAGTTCAGATATGTTTATTTCCAGTTGCATCAGAATATGTCGAGTCACTTTCAAATGTGTCTACTTAAATTCTGAGCAGCTGAAGATGATACTGCTATTTCCCCAAATGTTTATTACTGTCAGATTTTTAAATCTTTGATGACATTATTGAATTATCATTGAAGTAAATAACATATTTGAATACTACAATATAGTTTTGACACTTGTATATGCATATGAAATCAACCACAGAATTAAGATAATGAACATTTCTAGCATCATCCAAGTTCCCTTGTACCCATATGCAATGCATTCTGCAATCCATCCCTGTCCCCAGGAAAAAAATTGACCTGCTATCTCAAAATGTAAATTAGTTTATATGGCCTTGAATATTATGTCCATGAAACCATGGAGTATGAACTCTTCATTGCCTGGTGTCTTTTACCCTGTGTAAAGATTTTGATATTCATATTCTGTATATCAATAGTTAATTCCTTTTCATGGTTGAGTCTCTATTCATAGACATTTGAGTTGTTTTCCATTTGGGCCATTACAAATAAATCTGCTAAGAACATTCACATACAAGTCATTATATATATTATAACTGTATAATAAAAATTATGTATTAAATATGAGTATATGATATGTAAATACATGTATTTATATGTGATGTAATGTATGTAATATATATGACATATTATATAATATATATTATACACACACATATATGTTTCTGTTTCATTTTCTCATTGTAAAGAATGAAGATGAGAATGGCTGGGTCACAAGCTAAGTGTACATTTAATGTTTTACTTAAACAATATGCCAGGTTGTGGTGCCACTTTATATTGCCACCAGCAGTATATGAGAGTTCCTCCAAAACCTTGCCAATACTTGGTATGCTCATTCTTTTTCATCTTAGTAATACTAAAGTTAAATGAATGTGTAGTAGTAACTCATTGTGATTCAATTTGAATTTCCTTGACAATTAATGATACTGAGTATCTTTTCATATCATTATTTGCCATTTTTATCTCTTTTTTGTAATATGTACAAACTTTTTGCCTAATTTATATTGAATGGTTTATCTTATTATTGAGTTAGAAGCATTTTTTATATATTCTGGAAATAAATCCTTTGTTTCATATTATAAATATTTTCTGCCAGTATGTAGCTTTCATTTCTATCTTTTTAATTAACTGTTTCAATGGCAATTTTTTAAAATTCTAGTGAGAACCAACTAATTATTTTTTTACATTAAACTTCATGATTTTTGTATTCTATGTAAGGCATCCTAGCCTATGTTGCAATAGCAAACATTTTTGTTTTCTTGTATGTGTCTAATTCTTTTAGTTAGGGTTGTAAAACAAGTGCTAAAACTGTGTCATTTATTGAATCTTTAGAATAATTTTAAAATTTGTCATCTTAATTATGAGCATTCCAACTCATGGATTAAAAACTTATGAATTCTATAGAATTCATAGATCAATACGTTTATTATAGTTTCCTACAATTTCATTAATGTTTTTCAGTTTTCAGTGTGGAGGATTTGGCCATGTTTTGTTAAATATGTTGCTAAGTAATTTGTGGTTTGGTGTCATTGTAAAAGGGTTATTTTTAAATTTTGAATTTCCAATTGTTTGCTTCTAGTATATACAAATATAGTTAATATATATATTAACCTTGTATCTGAAACCTTGTTAAATTTAACTTTTTGTGTTAGTAGTTATTTGTAAGTTCCCTGGGGTTTTCTGCAAAGCCCTGCAAATAGAGTTTATCTTCTCCCTTTCCATTGTTAGCCCTTTTATATCTTTTTCTTGCCTTATTACTGTGCCTATCATCTCCAGTACAATGTTAAATAAGCATGGCAATAGTGGGCACCCTTGTCTTGTTTTCTATCTCAAGGGGAAGATATTAAGTCTTTCATCATCAAGCATGATTTAGGCTGGGAAATTTTAATAGATGTCCTTTATCATTGAGAGAGTTTTGCAGCATTTCTAATTTGTTCATAACATTTTTATCTTGAATGGTATTCAATTATTTCAAATTATTTTTAGGCAAAAATCAAAGTAATCATATTTTATTTTTACATTTCACTGATATTTTTTTAAATGCCCATTGTTACTTTTAATATGGTGAACAACATTGATTTTCAAAAGGTAAACCAGTCTCACATATCTGGGATCAGCCTTACTTTTCCACAACTTATTATCTTTCCTGTTGTCAGTTTAATTTGCTAATATGTTTCTAAGAATTTAGCATCTATGTTCATGAGGGACAGTGGTCTTTTTTTTTTATAAGTTTTTGTTTGTTGGTTGGTTTGTTTCAGGAATCAGATTTACGTTAGCCTTATAAAACAATTTGGGTACTGACCTCTCCTCTACATTCTGAAAATATGTGTTTCATTTGGTATTCTTTCTTCATTATATGTTTGATAAACTTCACACAATGAAGCTTTTCTCCATCTGGGCCAGGAGATTTATTTTTTAGAATCTTTATGACAAAACTGAATTTTTTAATAAATATAGAGATATCAGATTTTTGTATCCATTTTGATATATTATTTTTAATAACTTTGCATATATCATCCAAGTTGTTAAACTTGTTTATAGTATTATTATTTCTCTTATTTCCTTTATGCCTAAGATCTAATAAGGTCTTTTCATTCCTGATATATTTGGTGTGTTTCTCCTCCCCACTCCGACCCTGACCACCTCTTTCTGTCTCTCCTGTAATCAGTCTAACCAGAAGTTAATCTCTTTTTTTAATTTTTTAAAACAATAATGTATTGGCTTTTTAAATTTTCTCATTTTCTGCTTTTCATTTTTATGTTCTTTATATTTGTTTTTTTTCTACATTTTTGATAAATTCTTTTTTTAGTTTTTTTACGTAAAATTTATGGCTTCAACTTTGTATCTTTTTTCTTTTCTAATATAAGTGCTTCATAATACGTATTTCCCCTAAGCTTTACCTTCAGCCCACAAATCTCGTCGTGTTGCATTTTCACTGTCACTGATTTTAAAGTTTTCAGATGCTATTTCATCTGTTCTCTGTCAATCACTCTGATCTTATCTGCACTTTTTGGCTTCCTTGTCATTCCTCTCTGATGGTGTCAGTCTATTTTCTCTCATTAAACATATCTTAAAAAACACCACTCCTATTTCAGTGTTTTGCAATAATTCAGTTATTGCAATAATTTGCAATAATCCCAGCAACTGAAATCCTCTCTCCCTATCTCTACATTGCTGGGCTTCTATTTTCACCCTCCTGCAAAGATCTTGCCTCTCCTGTCAATCTAATGACAAAATATCTCTCGTAACCCACTTTCATTTCTATCATGGCATTTATTGCTTGATCTACTCATGCTTGTTTATTGGTGTGTTGATTTAATATCTGTTTTTCCACTAGAGTGTTTAGTCTATTAAAGAATTAAGTTTATATACTTTGCATCCTTGCGCATGCACACAATGCTGGATAGTAGGGGCTCAGAAAATATCTGTTAGGTGTATTATTTTATTTAATCCTCAGAACAACCTTCCGGGTTAGCCACCATTATTTTCTTATTTTTAAAGAGGAGCAACACAGTGTTTGTGGAAGCTACATAGCATGCATCTTAGAGCAGCCTTAACAAAATGCATAGTCAGGGTTCGAATGCATGTCTGTTTGGCTCCGGAGCCTGAATTCTCAACTAATGGGCAATGGGGCCCAGACTAAATCTCGGACATCTTTCTTGGACCCCTTAATAGATGCCAAGAATAACCAGACAGGGAGCTGCTTGATGCAAGAAAAATATTAGATTAATATTAATATGTTCCACTGCAGATGCTTGAGGCATATGCCACTGCATGGTCGGCATGGAGTTGGATGTCTACACAGGAAAAATGCCACCATTTGCAACTCTCTCGGAGTGCCATGCAAGCATGAATGAGAAAGTTCAGACAGTGGTGTGGCAAACTAATGCCAACACATTACAAAACAGCTTACGCTTAACATTGTAATAACTGAGCTCCAGTCATTACAAATCAAAGTAACTTATTTCTAAATAGCTTAATATGAACAATGTACAGAAAAATGCCTCCATTTGTGTATTTTTTCATTTGTGTATTTTTTAAATTAGGGACTAGAACTTGTATAAGGAATGCATCACAGATCCAGCAGAGCAATTCCCCAGATCTTAGCCTCCATGAAAAACAGAGCCATCTCTTCCTTTTAAAATTACATTTCCACTTCATGTTTTGATAAAAGCTATTTTCTTAATTTTTATTTCCTTGAGTAAGCCACGTTTTAGGGGAAAATAAACACTGACCCCAAAATAGTTTATTTAATTACCCCATATTTTCCTTTGAGATTTAGTTTCCAAAACTTTCTCAGTTCTCTAATGCAATTTTTGCTGCATAAAGAGAGGCTTTTGCAATCTTGTATCCTACTGCTCGGAGACCAAGAAAGTTAACAAGAAGGCCTGTCATTTACTAGAGGTGAGTTTCAGTTAAAGGCAAAACTTTTGACCTTTTCACTAATAGGTACAAAGGAAATTGCAAGTCAGATAACAGTTATCCCAAACCAGAACTAAAACTAACATGGAATTAAATTATGGCCGGAGGCACAGGCTGAGGCTGTGTGCTGTAGCAGGCGGCACAGTGTTCCCGGGAAAAGGTACAATGGGTCTGACGCCAGTTCAGCCACTGTCTGGGGCCTGGGAGGGGCACTGCTCTCTTGACTTCCACTCCCTCCTCTGTCTGCAAATGTTCTATTCCCCATACAGTACCACTGGATGCCCTCTGGGGTAATAGGAATCCAATCCAATCTGACTACTTCTATAGTTAGACAGTAATGGGAGATGCAGCTAAATCCTAATGCACATTCATCCATAGTGATAATGATGCCAGTGCCCTTTGTTATTGGAAGCATGGATCAAGGTCTGATTAGGGGGACACACAACAGAGCGTTTGCCAGTTTGCCCTTCAATAAGATCCACGATTTTAATGACACTCGTATGTACCATGAACTCCCTTACCCCTCCCTCAGTGTTGTGCTTACCTGGTAAAAGTCCAGCTCTCCAGATATGCTCCCCCTGGACTTATGTAACTAAATTTGGTCCAGTAAAACCGTGCTAAGTAGACTCACTTTACCTGCCCGAACTCTAACTTCACCCATGCCATTTTGGAGGCCCAGAAATTCTAGTGTGAATGTATTCCCTTTATTATTCTCCTAGATAACTATTTTATAACTTCTCTCCTTAAATTTCCAACACCTCCGCTACCTCCCCGTTCCCAGCTTTTAGCATGGGTTCATTGCACTGACAAAACAGAAACAGTCAGAAGATGAATCATCCACATGCTCTGACCAAAATATCTACACCAAAATCACTTTTGCCTCCACAGAGTCCTTCTTCATTTCGCTCATGATGCATGCGCTGTCCGTGTGTATGAGGACAATCCCAACGGTGCTGCACTAGCCGCATCTCTTCTCACCTCCTCGGGGTCATGGCTGTTCCAGCATTGAGAAGTCATCGCCTTCTAGTCTGTCCTGGATCATGTAAATGTGCTGTAATAACATCACTGTAAAAACCAACAGGAAATTCTCCCTTGACTCTAGAACCCCTTCTACTTTCTATCTCCTTACAGAAAATCTTCTCAGAAAACGCATCTGTGTGTTATATTCTCAAATCATCTTCTCTCATTCTTTCTTGAACCCAACCTGATCAAACTCTCAACTCACGATTCCAACAAAACTGTTCAATTATAAGCTTACATCTTACATCACTTACTAGCTATGTCTGACAGTTAATCATCCTTGTCTAAAACTCATTTATTCATTTAGTTTCCAGGAAATGTCTCACTTAGTTCTCTTTCTCCTTGACTGGAAGCTTCTCTTCATCTCCTGTGTTAATTTATACACATATTCTGATCTCTAGGCAATGAAAAGTCTTGAGTGCCAATCCTCAGACTTGCTGTCTTATACTTACTCCCTAAGTGAACTCTTCTAAATCCAAGTTTTTAATATCATCTCCAGTCTGATAACTCCCAAATTCATGTCTTCAGTCCAAGCCTCTCCCCAAGACCCTGGACTCAAAAACATAACTACCTAATGGACACCTTCACTTGGATGATTGACAGGGACTTCAAACTAAACATTTCTAAAAGTGATATCCGGTTTCTCCTCCCTCACCCAGCAGGCTGGCTTCTCCTGCAGTCTTCCTCATCTCATTTAACAGCAATTCAAACTTTCTCAGCACTCAGGCCAAGTCATTCCCAAATCCTCTATTTCTATTATACTCCACACCAAGGAAAATAGCTTCTAAAAATATACAGAATCGAACTACTTTTCAACACCATGGTCATTATACCCCTGCTCAAGCCACTGTCTTATCTCACCTGGATTCTCTCCATGTTCTCCTGATATGTCTCTGCTACATTCTTGCCCCACGAAGGTCTATTTTTCTCCAAGGTAGATAGAGTGAGCATATCACTCTTCTTCCCAAATTCTCCAATGACACTGCATCCCACTCAAAATAAAGCCAGCATATTTACAGTAGCCTAGAAGGCACCACGTGATCTGGTCTCCATTTGCGCTATTACACCGTATCTTAAAACTCCCCCACATGCTCCTATGAAACTGGTCTTTTTTTTTCTTGTAGAGTGTTCCAGATAGAGTCCTAACTCAGCTTATGCATTTTCTGTCCCTTCTGCAGGGACATTCTTTCTTGGAATAGTGGGAGTGTGCTTGGCAAAATCTCCCTTCTAAATAGCTTACATGTTAACTTTAAGGAGAAAGTTAGATATTTACCTTTCTTTTGGTATCTGACAGTCTTTGATTCTATTCTAGACAGAAGTAAGGAATAGTGTGGTGTGGTAATGGATGTGCTTAAATCCAAAGATGCCCACACACTGGTAAACAAGCCCTTGTTGAAATTTTGCAACTATGCTCTGCAATATTCTTCTTTCTAATTCCAGTTCCTAGTGTATTGGCATGCAAAAAATATGGATAGCAAATGAATGAAGGCTCTATCTACTTTAGTGATGTAAAACTTATATACTAGTAGTTCGTAATAGCCTCAAAAAATTGTTATCTGTTGGAGGAAACAAACATGTATGGTCACGGCAGGGCTACATCCAAATAGCAAAAGTGTGCAGGACACATAAACTCCACCCAGCAGTGAAGGAGGGACAGCGATCGAAGACGCATTCCTGGGGATTACAGGACTGAGATGAGTGGCAAGGATTCTGAGAAGCAGAAGCAGATGAAGAGGACAGATTGAACACAGCCCAGGAACTCATCGGGGTCTAAAAGAACATGGAGCCTCACATTCCTGAAATTCTTCTTAAGACAAATGAGGTTTTCAGATTCTAAGACCTCTCACTCATAGATCCATAATTATAGTTCCAACAATGAGTGGAGCTCAATTCATATCAAGGATTATAATGAAGATTGTGGGGATCCTCTTGCACTAGAAGCAAATAGAAAGCAACCCTAACAGAAGTCCCTCAAGTGTGAAGTCCTATAGCCCTACTGATTGCAATAACACACCCCCAGCACACACACAGAGACAGAGACAGACACGGGTACCGTGGCTCTAAGAAGAGGCCTTCCCTCTCGATTGGGGAGATGCATGTGCTCTACAGGCTTAGAAATGTCCTCCCAGAATTTCTCCAACCATTCAGCACATTTGTTTCACAGCTCACACTAGCATATTTTTTATTTTTAAATATAATTTAAGGTTGCATACAATAGACATATAACTTCTGAATGCTTTGTTGTATACTGTTTTAATTCTTCTAACACTAGATTTGTATATTGAGGGCCACAACCAAGATACAAAATAGATCCTGTTTCCAAAACTCCCTTCTTGCAAAGATCCTGAACCTCGACTTCGAACCCCGGGAAACTAGGAATCTGCTTTGTATCCCATAGATTTGCTTTTAAGAGACTGTCCTAGAAATGGGATTGCAGAGTATATAAACTTTTGATACTGGCTTCTTTTCCTTGGCAAAATGTCTCTTCAATCCACTCACGTTGTTGCAGGTATCAAAAATTCTCTCCTTTTATTGTGCAATACTGTCCTATTATATAGGTACACCACCATTTGTGTGTGCAGGTGCTGGTTGAAGGACATATCAGACAAACAGTACAAACTTCCAGCTTTAAAATAAATGCATTCTGGGGATCTATTAGACAGCATAGTAATTATGGTTAATAATACTGTATTATATACTTAAAAGTTCCTAAGAGAGCAGATCTTAAATGTTTTCACTATAAAAAAGAAATGGTAATTATGTGACACAACACAGATAACACTATTGTGGCAATCACTTTGCAACATGTGAGTATCAAATTAGCACATTGTGCACCTTAAACTAATACAATATTATTTCTCAATAACATCTCAATAAAGCCAGAGGAGAAAAGAACATATGGGTTTTCTCCAATGTTGGGAGATTAGATATAAAGCTGCTATAAACATTTGTATACAGGTTTTTGGGTAAATATGTTTGCTTTTGTTTAAAGTAAATACCTAGAGTAAATAACATGTCATTTAAAGTAAATACTTAAGGTAAATACCATATAGTAAGTGTATGTTTACAAGAAATTTCCAAATTGTTTTCCAGAGTGGCTAAGAATTTTAGTTGCTCCACATTCTGTAACAGGGTGCAGCCAAGAGGGGGGCCCCAAAAGGGAGTTGGAATGGGGCCCAGAACTCACGGTGTCCAGGAAATGTTAGAGGGACATATAAGATGTCCTCACCCCTTCTCCCACAGGTATGAGTTGGGGGAAGGGACAAATGGAGCAGGGCCATTGAGTTGTTTTGCATAGCAATAGGGCTGCAAGATAAACTCC
>PVKU01003906.1:67794-163095 GCA_004027475.1 Anoura caudifer | reverse complement strand
CTGGAGAGCATTATGCTAAGTGAGGTAAGCCAGGCAGTGAAGGACAAATATCATATGATCTCACCTTTAACAGGAGCCTAATCAACAGAACAAACGGGCAGGCACAATATAACCAAAGACACTGAAATTGAGAAGGGGTTGATAGTCACCAGAGGGGAGAGGGGAGGGAATTTCAGGGGTAAAGGGGAGGAGTTTGGAGCAACAAGTATGAAGGTCACATGGACAAAACTAGCGGGGGTGGAAATGGGAGGGAGGTGGGGAGGGCTGGGGCGGTGGGCTGGAATGGGAGCAAAAGACAGAAAACTGTACAAGAACAATTAAAATAAATAAATAATTTTTAAAAAAAAAGAATTCTTAACAGTTCATGATTGGCTGCCTAAAAGTGATAAATTCTGCCAGAATTAACCTGCTAACTTCAGTTCTCCATGTATCTGTCAATTGATACACCAAGTAAAAGTTGTTTCTTTCTTTCTTTCTTTCTTTCATAACCTTGAACTATTACTAGTAACTTATACCTATAAGCAATTCTCCTCTCTGATTTAAATTAAGATTCTATGTCTAAAAGCCTCAAAAATAGCTAAGTAAAATACTGCTAGGATCCCTGCTTATTTAATTATCTCTAGAAATTTCCAACTACAGAACCAACTGAAAATTGTCCTAGACCAATATTTCCATTTCATTATGTCATCACAGCCATTGAAAGCCAGAAATGTGACTGCTGATGAACATTTTATAAGGAAAACAAATAAAATCTTCACCCTAAAAGCCAAGAGTATTATGATCTACCTGCAGATCACAGAGTTCCTTAATTTCAGTTACCTTCACAACACAAGTTTACCTCTATGAGTTTTCATAAACAGTTTTGCCTCAGTTTTTACAACTAGAAAAACTACATCGGTTTCTACAATATCCACAAAAGTCAGCCCTAGCTGTTGTGGCTCAGTGGATTGAGAACTGACCTGCGAACCTAAATGTCACCAGTTCAGCTCCCATCAGGATACATGCCTGGGTTGCAGGCCAGGAATTTGAGAGGTATCTCTCATGTGTTGAGTTTTCTCTCCGTGTCTGGATCTCTTGCACATAGACTTTTTTCTCCCTCCCTTCCTGTCTCTCTAAAAATAAATGAAGACAATATTTTAAATAACCACAAAAGTCATATTCTTACCTATATTTAGAAATTTTAGTATCCAGAATCCTTAAAGTATATTTTCTTTGCGTTGTCTAATGTGAGGGTCTGTAACACTAAAATTGCATTTTATAGCGTCTCCAGATATTACTTTTAATAGGCTTTAAAGAATAATAAATAGGAAATAATATTCTTTCTACACTTTGCAATTCATAAACCCTTCTACAAAGCTTTAAAACAAAAATAAAATAAATACAAATGCTAAGAACATCTTTTTTGTTTAGAAAATGAGAGGTAAAATCAGCTTGAGATATAAAATAATACAAAAAACAGGGTTTGTTCTGTTTTCTTTTAACTGGCTTTCATTATTGGTATGTAATGTAGTCTGATTATTTCATTAGGGGATAAGATCCTGATTTGCTGCTGGTTTATGATTTACTGCAATAAAAGACCAATACCTTTAAGCAGTGGCTTATTTTCTCTCTCATATTCTCTTAATTTAAAATTGATAGAGCATGTAATAACATAATTACCAAACAAAACTATAAACACAAAATATTGAAAAGCTAGTAATTTCTTAAATAGCAGTTTTGCCATAAAAATAGCTAAGCATTAATTATGTTTTTAAATATAATTTCAACCATGACATAATGTGAAAATATCAAATAAGGACATGCTGTGCATTTCAGAAAACTACTCTCTAGAAAAATTGGTTAAAAAGACCCACCCTCTCCCTTATATTTTTGCTATACAACATCCTAAGACTACTTATTAAAAGAACCATTTTTAAACTCAATGCAACACAGCCCCCTCCCCCAAGAAATCCAAGCTGTCAACTTATGGGTCACATTTCAACCTGATGTGATTTGAAAACAGCTAAGGTACTGAATCCTTAAATATAGGGTATGTAATGGAAGCACTGCTCACAGGTCCTTGATTCTGAGGGTTGGAAAGCTTTAACCTGGTATAACTACAGACAAAGCCAACCAAGCAGCATTAATTACCCCTTTATGCACTCTCATACCACAGCCCTAGTCCCCCTCCAAGCCTTACAATTTACATTTCCAATAAAATGCTTCTCTAACACTAAGCAAAAGTCATGTAAATTTTTTTTGAACCAATGAAGGGTTAAAATCAGAGCCAAACTACATAAAAATATTAAATTCATAATTGGTGAGCTCTTTTCTACCCTCTGCTTCAGTGTCTTGACATCTAAAAGTCAAAGAACTCCTCTGGTAAGACTGAAATTCCCAGGAGGAAGAAGGCTCAGATCCAGTCTGAAAGCACACAATGGAATCACAGCTGACGATGCACATCTTTTTCTAGATGTCTCCATATGCTTGAGAGGTTTTTTTTTCCCCTAGCCAGGCATTAGGGGACTTGCTACTCTCTGCCACCAAGAATAGGAGAACATTTCAAAGATTGTGGGAGAGAATGAAGTAAAATACTGTGTTGCTCTCAAGCATACAAAAGAGAGAGGAGGACTCAGGTCAGAGTGACCATCAGTAACTAAATTAACTAATGATGGCGGTGGGGGGATTAGATGTTGTCATTTTGAATGTTGTTCAATTTATAATACTCCCTACTTCTAGCAGTTGTTCATTTTATCTCCACGGTTCTTACCATTCTATCTCAAGGGCTACAGCAAAATGCAATTAATTTTTGTCTAAATGAATACTCAAGATTATAATGGACTGGAAACTCACATTATAAATTTGAAACAATATACTACAACAGAACACATCTGCAGGGTATGTTACCTTCCCCTAAAACTACAGTCCCCCTCAATTCTTTCTTAGTAATCCAAGATTAATAAAAGCTAGAAAAATGGATACCGATCAGATAAATATCATGTAGAGAAAATACCTCAAAAAAAAAAAAAAACCTTGGAAGATTTGTTAAATTCATGGGATATTTATCACAAAATGAATGGACTCACTCTCAATTTAATATTATTCATTCTTTTAACTCCTAAAGATTCTGCAAATTTCAGTTGGAAAAAGCTGCTTTGCTGCTGTCAGTGTGCACTAACCTCACCAACAAAGAACAGGAGCACACATACACACACACAAAAAGCAGTGCAACAGCTGCTGTCTTTTTAAAAGACAGCTATTCCTGCAGAGCAACCTGTGATCATTACACAGAACCAAAGACCTACCCTCCCTATTCTTAAAAGTTAAGAGTTGATAGTCACTAGACTGAAGGCAACCAACAGCTTGAAACCCCCAAAGATGTCTCCTAACCTCGCATAAACCAGAAAAGTACCTACATGCAATTCAGCAGTGTTTAAGAAAAAAACTGAATTTATTTTTAAGAATCCTTTGTGTTGCAGCAATCTGGCAAACATTTTACTCCGATTTCATTTCTTGTACACAAATATTCTTTGATTATCTTTGCTCCCGAAACACCAACACTTTGTATTTCAAATAGTGAGATTTGGTTCCTAATTTCATTTTGCTTACTCAAGAAAGAGTAAAAAAACAAATAGAAATGCATACCATAAAACCATAACTTTATTTTTTAATGCCCTCCCAAATGACGAACTTTCAAGTGCACTTTGGGAATTGGCGGTCTAATTAAACATGGAACCAGTGAAGCCATTACAAACAATGATACTTTACACTCCCAATGATCAATTGGCATAAGACCACTCATTTTCAAAGTATCCTTTCAAATTGCATTGTCCCCACGCCGGAATAACTGAATGAAACTGCGGTAGAGGTAAAAAGAGAACTCCCATGACCCTCAGCACGTAAACCAGGTGCTAGGGTACAGAACACGATCACTACAATTATTTGCCATTTTAGAAACGGGCCTCGGAGAGTTACTGCCACATCGTTAAGTGGTTTTAGACTTTGTCGTGTCTAAGACAACGTCTCTTGTGGCACCAGCGAAATACAGTATCTCGTGTACCTTTACGTGTCTGCTAGGGTCAGAGCCCCTGTAAGTGACACTACCCTACAGATGACGGAGCGGGTGACTAGCGATGGACAAGAGTGGGAAGCTCTTGGCGTCTCCATGACTCCCCCGCCCGCGTGCAACTCCGCTCCAACTGGTCCGGGATAACCCCGCCCCCTTCCTTCCTCCAGTCCTCACGATTGGCTTACCCACACCTTCGATTGGCTCCTTGCCCCATCAGTCACTCGCAGTGAGATTCGGGTCGGTGGGAGGAGAACGCGTTGGAGGAGGTGGAGTGGGAGTGGGATTAGAGGACAAGGTGGCAGAAGAGGGTGTTCAAGCTCGGTCCCGGGTTTGGGAAAGTTTCCCCTACCAGTGACAGACCCTGAGACGTAAGGCCCAGTCAAGCTCCTAGCCGGTGCAAGGCGCCCCGGTCCCCGATTCCCGCCCCTTAGTCCCGCAGGCCCCGGAAACCACCAAGGGGAGGGGGAGGAGGAGGGACCATCTAACCGAGGATCGACCCACCCCCGATCTCCGAAGAGTCGCCTCCGGGACTCCCTGGAGGGACCGCGCAGGGAGCAGCAGCACACAGAGACCACCCTTGGCCCCCTCCGCGGTAGTCCCCGAGGGCCCGAGATAGAAGTGTCCACGGGGCGTGACCGTCGCGAGCCGGCCGCGAGGACGCCTCCCGCTTCCCCCCTGGGGCCCTGAGGGCCTGTCCCTTCAGGGGCGGGGAGAAGGGGAAGAAAAAAGGGGGCGCTGGCGAGCCAACCCGGAACCTCCTGGACCGCCTCCCGCCCCCAGCCCCGGCCCCAACGCGCCTCCAGCACACATGCCCGCACCCAGAAAGTTAAGTCAGGGGCGAGCCCGGCCCGGCGCCGCCGCGGTCCGGCCCCCGGCCCCCGGCTCCCCGCCCCCACAGCGGCCGGGCCTGCTCGGCCCCAGCGCCCCGCCCGCTGCAGCTCCTTCCCGTCCGCCCGCGGCGCCCCTCGCCCCCCGCCCCCGGCGCTGACACGGGCCCGGCCCGCCCGCCGGGCCGCGGCTCCCCTCCGCCCAGCATCTCATCCTGCCTGCCGCCCCTGACACCGCGCTTCACCTTCACACACACCCCCGGCACTTTCCGACTCCTGCCTCCCTTCGCCCGCTCCGACCATCCGCTGCAGTCGCTCCGCGTTTCCATTAAAGAATGCACCTTCTCAGAATTCACCTTCTCGTCTCTGCCTCGGTCCCCCCGAGGGGGCAGGAACCTGGATCCTCGCGACTCCGCACTCGGCTGGGCGGCTGGCGCCTAGCTCCTCCGGCGGGGGCCGCGCCCGCGCCCCCGGCCTCCCCGCCGCGCCTCCGCGCTCACCTCTCGCCGGTGCCTCAGGCTGCAGCCTCCGCCCGCCCCGGGCTCCAGGACTCGTCTCCCGAGCTCTCACACAGCGCTGGAGCGCCTCCTTTCTCTCTCAGGGACTCCGCGTCTCCCCGCCGCTTCCCGCCCTCCCCACCCCCCAAGCCCCAACTCCCTAGCTTCGCGGCGCCTCCGGGATGCAACTCCCGTGCCCCGCGCACTCCGGCAGCACTCCCCGCACACACAACAGCCCTCTCCCCGGCGCACGGCTCTGCCCTGCTCCGCACAGGGAGGGCAGTCGCGGCCGGGGGTGGGGAGGCGGCGCCCCCCACCCGCCGCCCGCCTAGCGCCCGCCCTCGCTGCCCCCAGGGAAGGCGCGGTTACCCGCTCGGTCGGTCACGCCGTCAGGTGCCGGCAGCCGTCGGCGCTGACCTTCGCCGCCGAAGCCGTAGCTGAGGCTGCGGCCGCCATGTTCCCGTGTTAATAACTGCTGCCTGGTTGTTTATTTCAATGGAGATCCTCCCCCAACTCCCTCCTCCTCCTCCTCCTCCTCCTCCTTCTCCGCGTCTCCGCACTTGCGGAGAGAGACACAGACCGTGCGAGCTCCGGAGCAGGGGAGGGGGGCTCGGCAGCCAGGCCGTCCCTCCCTCCGCCTCCCTGGCCGTGGCCGCCGCCAAATCTTGTCACTGGGAAAGGGACGGGGCGG
The DNA here is from genome assembly GCA_004027475.1 of Anoura caudifer. Taxonomy (NCBI): domain Eukaryota; kingdom Metazoa; phylum Chordata; class Mammalia; order Chiroptera; family Phyllostomidae; genus Anoura; species Anoura caudifer. The sequence goes on along the minus strand of PVKU01003906.1, from coordinate 157,032 downwards.
TAACTTGCCTCCCGCGTCCCCGGCGAGGGGCCGGAGGTGCACCGAGGGCTCTCCGGGGAGCAGACCCTGGCCGCGGGGTCCGCAGCATCTCGGTGTGCAGAGTCCTCTGAGAAGGCGTACCGGGGGGGAGGTGAAGAGTGAGGGGAGAGGGGACAAAATGGGTGACGGTGGCAAAAGGAGGGTGACCTAGGGATAACTGGAAGTGAAGGGAGAGTAAACAGATGACTCCATGGGAGGGCAAAGGGCAGTGCCAAAAAAGAAAGCGAGCGGATGGGACATGCCGGGACTGCGGAGTGGAGGCGGTGGGATCTTGGGGCTGCAGACGGCTGGGACGATGCCCCCAAACCAAGGTCGCGACGAGACCAAAGCCAGGTTCGCCCGAGAAGCCTCCTGGCTCGGCCTCTGGGCCAGCAGCTTGCACCCCTCGGGTGCACCTCACGCGCCCCACATCGGCTGCAGCGCCCTAGAGGCGCCCTAGGTCCGTCGATTCTCCCTTGGTTCCTACGAGGATAGGCGTCTCCACTTGCAGCCCAATCTCAATAGGGGTTAGAGGGGCGCGCCTGCGGGAGACGAGCTTTAAGAGGTGCCACCCAGCAACTGCAAGCTAAAGGCCAAGCGCACACAGTGTAAAACCTGACCTACTTGAGCATTCTTATCACTGCAAGAATCACAAAGTTTTTTTTTTACTGGAAAGTCCACTTTCTAGACATCAGAAAGTGATGTTGGGGGACACAGGACAGTACCACCGAAACTCGAGGAGAACCCTCATTGAAATGTTACTAGGACTAGAATCAGCTTCATGCTTTGGAGAATCCAGTTCTTCCGAATTTAGATATAATTCGAGGGGCGGGGGGGGGGGGAGATGGTCAACATTCATGTAACAAATTTCCTTATTTTTAGTCATAGTTAGAAAGGTCACTTGCCATAGGCAATACTATTTATTGAACACTTACTGTGTGTGTGCTAAGTGATTTATATACGCTAGATTTTGATCCTCAAGCCTTACAAAATAATCATCATTTTTATCCTTAATAAAAAAAAATGAAGCTTAAAGAAGTAAAGTAATTTGTCTCTGGTCATACAGCCGGTAAGCTGGAGAGGACTTGAGCCAGCTCTGAATCGCTGGAAGCCCACGCTTTTAATGGTGTCTGCAACCTCAAATTTGTGGAAATACCAGCAATTTTATTTGGGGAAAGAAAAAATATGTGCGTGTATGTGTGTGTGTTTGACTATGGATAGAAAATGTTTGGAGACCTACAAGCTGTTAGCACTGGGGAGTGTAAGTGAGTATGTAAAGTGATACTTCCGGTTTTATTTTGTATGCTTAACTATATAGTGTTTGAAATGTTTTCACTGGCCATGTATTAACTGAGTAAATTTTTAAAGGTTATTTTAATTATGTGCCATAACAGAATTATGTTCCCTGAAATCACAGAGCTCTCCGAAAAACTGGGAGAAGAAACAGGAAATGGAGTTTTTCTATGCGCCGTCCTCTTCCACGGACACTAGTCCATGGTATTCCTTCAGTGAGGTGGTCATCACCTATGTCACCTACGTTGTCTCTCCCCGATTTTCTTTCCTGTCCTCAGCTCCAGCTCTGAGCGGTGATCAAGATTGTCCTTGCTTTTTCCATCCCTCCCTTTTTTGGCAGAAGTCCAGAGTCCATCAGTCCTCTGAAACAGTAGGTTTCACACTTTCAAAAACCACCATGATATCTGTGCAAATAAATGACTCCCCATTGCATTTCCATATTACTCAATAAAACTTAACTACATGCTTAAGATACATGTCTGCTTCTACAAAAATAAAACAAACAAAAACATCTGACAGCATGGCATAATGAGTTCCATGTCCAGCTGCTACTCCATTGCCTCAAACCTTGAGGAATCATGCAATTTCTGCTCTGGTACCGTCTCTGGGCTCCCTCCACACTTCAAGTCGTTGTTATAACAGTGTTGTCTTGTACTGCAGTTGTTTACATATTTGTCTTTCTCTTTCACTAGATTGTAAACTACTCAGAGCCCAGACCATGTCTTGTTCTTCTTTGCACGTGCTAGAGCTCCTAACAAGGTGTCACGTAATGTTTGTTATTTCACCGAATCTGTAAAATGTAAAGAATAGTGTCTGATCCGATCCTCCTCCCCACCTCACCCTCCAATATCATGCTTGTAAAACATGTTTATAAAGAATGTTTTCAGTATTTTGAAAAAACTTGGATTTCTGTGAAACCTCAAAATAATTCTTTGTGAAAACCAGCCATAATTATTAGTGAATTATCACTGGTGATAATGTAAAATTAAAAGGATGAAAAGGCAGTGAATACATTAAATTGATGCAATCACAGAAAAAAAGTGAAGATATAGGAACTGGTATAGTGCCAACAGAAGACAACCCAATAAGGAAAAAATGTGGGTACAAATCATAAAGGGGAAGGAAATTATTGAAATTTAGTAGAAACAGAAACTTGACAGACCATGGATGGATGAGGCAAGGTGACAAACCAGAAAGAAACATTAGCAGAATCACAAATGCAACATAAATTTGTACAGAAAAATAATAATTTATATATTTAACAATATACCTAAGAAAAATCAGACCAATATGAATTCTGTAGGGCAGAGATTCTATTTTATCTGCCTTATCTTCCTTCATTCATTTTCAAGGTTCCCATTTTCTTCATATATAAACTACAGAAAAATTGAAGATTTAATATAATTTTATATAAATACTTCTAGCATGCACCATAATATATAATGAGAGGTAACACAGTGTGGTAAAAAAAAAAATGCTATAGAAGATAAGAAAATAAACATGAACCAGACTTTGCTACTTACTATTTGACCTTAGATAAATATCTCAATTTCCTCATCAGTATAATTGTTGTAAGATTCAAACACAATGGTGTAAACGAATATACTTTGTTAACTATCAGGCTCTTTATACAAATGTAAAGGAATATTATGTTGATCAGATCTGCGCATACATAGTTATTTCTATTGTGTACTCTCAAATTGCAAAAGCAAAACCTACAGTTTATTCTGTTAAAAATCATTAGAGGGGAAATCAGTTAAAATGTTTGTTTGACAATTTGATTATTGAACAAAACAACTATTTGACTTTTATTCTTGTTGCTTTCTCTCTCCAAACCCCTTTAATATTATAGCTGCCATAAATGTGTCTCATATAAGTCAAGTACATTACATATATTTTTATTTCTAATCAAAGTAGGCATCATATGCATTATTATTACCATTTTACATATGAGAAAACTGAAGTTCAGAAAAGTTAATTCATGCAAGATCATAGAGCTGCATTTACAACATGCCTAACAAAGTATGCTGAGTATTTTCTCCATCACTAAATATCTCTACTGGCCTAAGCAACACGTCTCATTTTTATTTCCTCATTCCCTGTAACAATTCCAAGAACATAATACATGCTCAATAAATGATTGTTAAGTGAATGAATAAATGAATGAGGGTCTCCCTTCACACCATACTGCAAACTCACATGATTTATATTTCCACTTTTATTCTATTGCTTTCCAACTAAACAATTTTATTGCCTAAAAAATATAATTCAAATCCTTTATATTCAAGACCTTCTTCAATATGACCCTAAATGTTTTTTTTCTAGACATATCTTCTTAAACAATAAAAACAACTAAATACTTAAGACACCCTCACTCATTCCAGGGTATTCTGGAGTCACATTGCCATGAGTTTCAATCTCTTACTGTGTGAACTTAGGCAAGTTATTTAGCCTCTCTGCAAATCCTATGCAGTTTAATAAGGCAAGAAAATGAAAAGAAAGGAAATAGGACAATCTTTATTTCATTGATGATGTGATTGTGTACATATAAATTAAAAAATCTACAAGCATTGCCCTGGCCAGCATGGTTCAGTTGGTTAGAGCACAGTCCCATACCAAAAGGTTGAGGGTTTGATTCCAGGTCAGGGCATGTACATACAAGTAGGTTGTAGGTTCCACCCCCAGTCCAGACGCATACCGGAGGCAACCAATGGATGCTCTCTCTTGCATTATTGTTTCTCTCTTCCCTTTCCTAACTTTCCTTTCTTCTTTCACTAAAAACAATGAAAAAAATGTCCTCGGGTGAGAATAAAAAAAATTAGCAAACTATTAAAATGAATGTAAGATCATAAGATGAAAGGTTTACACACAGAAATCAATTGTATTTCTATATATAATCAAGAAACAATTGGAAAGTGAAATTTTTTAAAATATCACAAAAGCATAAAAATATCAAATACTTAGGAATATATTTAATGAAATATGTTCAAGATCTTTACATTGAAAACTAAAAACATTGCTGATAGAAATTCACAAAGACCTAATTAAAAGGAGAGTGGAGTAGACTGCATATTTTAAGGTGTCAGCTCTTCCCAAATCTATAGACATATTACAATCTCAATCAAAATCCCAGCAGGTCTTTTTATAAAAAAGTGAGATGCTAATTAAAAAATTGATATGGAAATATACATAAGAAAAACAGGTGAGATAACTTGCACTACTGATTTCAATATTCACTTGAATATTGAGCTACAATGATTATTGAGCTACAATAATTAAGACAGTATGATATTGGTATGAAAATAGACAAATAGATCAATGGAACAAAATAGTCTAGAAATAGAATCCCAAATTTACAGTCAATTAATTTTTTACAAAGTTCTCAAAGAAATTCCATGGAAAAAGGATAGTCTTGTCAATGAACAGTGCTAGGACAACTAGATATCAGTATGGAGAAGACGAATGTTGACTCCCACCTCACACCATACTCAACAGCGAATTAGAGATGGATCATAGACTTAAATGTTAAAGCTAAAACTATAAGCCTCCTAGGGATAATAAATATTTTTACAACTCTGGGGTAGGCAAAGATTTTTTTTTAAGATGACATGAAAGACATCAGAAAAGACAAATAAATAAGTTAGACTTCATTCACATTATAAACTTCTTATCAAAAAACACCACTATGGAAATGAAAAGGCAGTCCACAGAGTAGTGGAGCATATTTGCAGTTTGTATATATCAGGCAAAGTACCTGTATCCAGAAAAAGTAAAGAACACCTCCAAATTATTATAATAATAAAAAGACAACCCCATAACAAAATGGATAAAAGACTTGTAAGATACTTGACAAAAGTTTATGCATGACCATTAAACATATGAAAAGATGTTCAAAGTCATTAGCCATCAGGGAACTAATGCAAATTAAAATTATGAAATACCACTTACCCTGTAGAGTGGCTAAAACTATAAAGGGCAGCAATACCTAATATTGGGAAGAATGTGCAACATTTGAAACTTTTATTCATTGCCGGCAGGACTATGTAGCCACTTTGAAAGCATGTGGCATTTCCTCATAAAGTTAAGCATAAACTTTCCATGATCCAAGAGCTCTACTCCAAGTACTTACCTAAGAGAATACTGATCTGGGTGATGGTTACATTTTGACAATGCTCCATCAAAATTTATTGAATTATGCACTTAGGATTTGTTTATGTTTGGTATCTATAAATTGTACCTGAAGAAAGTAATATTGGGATTTTTTAATGGAATAGAAGTTCCCTAATGTGATGATGTGAATACACAGAAAGCCTGCAAGAAATGTCATACTCAGTGGTGAAACATTTGCAGCTTCTCCCTGAGATTAAGAAACAGAATCTCAATCTGGGAATAGCAGGTCCACTATTACCATTTGTATTCAACATTATACAGGAGGTTCTAGCTGATGCAATAAAGAAAAAAATGGTATAAGTATTGCTAAGGAAGAAATAAAGCTGTCATTATTTGCAGATTGCATGAACATTTATGTAGAAAATCCCAAAGAATCCACTAACTGTTAGAGTTAAATTTAAGATCTCTAGAATAAAAGGTCAATAATACAAAATTCAATTGTGTTTCTATATATTAGAAACAATTAGAAAATGACAACGCAAAATGTAAATTGAAAGGCTGGTTGGCAATATCCATTAAAGCCGGGCATATCTGCTTTATGACCCAATAATCTCACTCCTAAGTGTATATCCAATAGTGTTCCTTCATGGAAGAATGAATTCATTACAGTGTTTTTGCTCAAAGGAATACTATATTGAAATGAAAATGAAGAAAAACTATAGTACATGCAATAGCATGAATGAATTATGTAAAAATAATCTTGAGCAAAAGGAACCAGATAAAAAAATACCACCATATGATGTTATTTACATAAAGTTCAAAGATGGGCAAAACTAATCTGTGGTGAGAGATACCAGACAGTTGTTAACTTTTGGGGAGTAGGTGGTGCCCAGGAGGGCACAGAGGAAGATTTGGGAATGTTGAGCATTCTACTTCTAATCTGAATGGAGGTGACATGGGTATGTTCATTTCATAAAACATTTTGTGTACAACTCATGCAAAGTATACACTTGATTTGTATATCTGTGTATATTATGCTTTGATTTTTATTTTGTATTTAATTGTTGTTCAAGTACAGTTTTCTGTCTTTTACTCCTATCTCAGCCAACCCCCCCAGCCCTCCCCACCTCCTTCTATTCCCCCCCCCCAGTTTTTGTCCATATGTCCTTTATACTTGTTCCTGTAAACCCATCCCCCTTTTCCCCTGAAATTCCCTTCCCTCTCCCCTCTGGTCACTGTCAGCCTGTTCTCTATTTCAGTGTCTTTGGTTATATTTTGTTTGTTTGTTTGTTTTGTTGTTTAGGTTCCTGTTAAAGGTGAGATCATATGGTATTTGTCTTTCACCACCTGGCTTATTTCTTTATGTTTTGATTTTTAAAAGTTACTGTTGCATGCACTTACTGATGTCTCCCTAACTAGTCTGCAGCATCATATTTCTTAGTATCCTATACAAATTTCAGCACAGCAGCTTCCTAAAATATTACTTTACATGGCACAAATATTAATAGAAACAGATGCCAATAGTTTATTTATCTATAGTATAAGTACCAATAATAGTAAAACAATATGTATATTTATGTACTTACAAACAGAATCAAGAAATACCGACATTTTTCCCACAGTTCTCCTTTCTCTTCTAATTATCTCAAATAACTCCACAATAAAAATCTAGATGTCTATTAAAAATAGAATCTAACAAATTAAGTGCAATATGAGGATCACATCTCACTTGTGTGCTCTCATAAGAATTTGTATGTGAATACACCAGGTGTTGGCCGCATCTCACTTTCCATGAAAGTTCAGCCAAGGGGGTTCTTAGAGGAAAGAAGTAGGTTCTGGGCCAGAATTTGAACCCATAATCAGTGTAATTTGTACATGTTTTTGGCTGGTTGCATGTTTTTATCGCAATAAAATACACATATTTAAGCCATTTTAACCATTTTTTTAAGAGAGACATTTATTTCTTTTTTAAAAAATATTTTTATTTATTTATTTTTAGAGGGGAAGGCAGGGAGAAAGAGAGGGAGAGAAACATCAGTGTGTGGTTGCCTCTCACACGCCCCTAGTGCAAATCTGGTCTACAACCCAGGCATGTGCCCTGACTGGGAATCAAACCGGTGCCCCTTTGGTTTGCGGGCCGGCACTCAACCCACGGAGCCACACCAGCCAGGGCTAGTTGAACCATTTTTAAGGGTGTACTTCAGTGGCATTAAATACACTCATATTGCCGTGCAACTGTCACCACTATCTATCTCTGGACCTTTTTCATGGAAACGCTCTGAACGTCTTATTAAATGCAGCTGGGACTCGGTTTCCTACCTGAGTCCTTCATTTTTAAGATCCTCTGTAGCCGAGAGCAAAGGCCTGCTCCGAGGGGAAAAAAAGACTCCTTTTGTCAAAAGGGAAAATTTTTATAAAATCCTAGATTTGGAGGAGGACATTAATGTTCAGTTAAAGGTAGGACAGAAAAATGTCTTCATGAAAAAGAGGTCATCTGAATAACGGGCCTTTTTCCTTAACAGAAGAATCATCTTCTTTTCAGGTAGGACTTCGTGAACATGGACCACTTGACAAACGGCCCTACTCACCACAGAGCACTCATTCTAGCAACATTTCTTGGGCTTTAAAATACAAAACTCTGTTTTTGTTCAAAGTGCTTACAGGGTAAATCAGCATTATATTTTAATAAGTCTTTTTTGTATGCATGTCAGTTTTTGACGTGCTTAATTAAATGCCTAGGCTCCTGGCTTGGTTATTTTGTTTTGTTTTGTTTGTTTTCAGCTTTTCCCCAAGATGATTATGAAGTTCCAGACACGCAACTACTTGAAAGATTGCAACTGTTCTCTTGTCCCATTCAAACCATTTTAAATGATTAATGCCCAATTTCTTTAACTGAGCGGTAGGTATACAGATATTTATTATTCTTCATATCAGGCACACATGTTAGTCATACTGTTTCATGTATAGTCAGTATTTAATAAAAGGTTTTAAAAATTCTTTCTATGGTATGTATTTTACTTAAGCACATTCTTTTGTTACAAAACAACAGAGCTAATCATTAAATCCTGTCTTTCTTTTAGACACAGTTGTAAAAAGATTTACTTTGGGGTACTTTCTAATCCTCTCAGTCCCTGATTCACACATGGCCAACCAACCACCTAAGATGAGTAAGGTCCTGACTTGGCTGGAACTCCCTTCTCTCTTCTGCCTCTGCCTAGAACTGTTTCCCCACACCCCTCCACGCGACAGGCTACACAGCCATCTCTTTCCCTTTCTTAATAGTGATGTCATGTACAATATCACCATTTCCTCTTATTGAGTCCTACCCCCCTCAAGAGTGCACTGTTTTCCTCATTTGGAAGCCCTGCCATCATCCCTCAGAAAGATACAATACCAAGGCCTGTCGAGTTTGAGTGAGCCACTCTTTCTCCTTGTACCCACGGTACCCCAAGTCCCATTGTTCTAACAATCCCTCCCCGAGTGCAGCAGGCCAGGTTCTAGTTTTCCACAGAAACACTCACACGATGGTGATGTCCTGTTACTATCACAGTGCTATTTTGGATGTTACCGGTTTTAGGAGGGCAGCTCTGAGAATCTAAACCCCCTGCAAAATCTTGTTTCCATTTAAAAAAGATGTTCTGCCTCACAATGAAGCAATGAAAAAATAAATTTTAAAATAAATCCATGGCAATTTGCCTATACTTTTCATATAAGACTCCAAAGCCTTTCACAAAAACATCTTTTTAAAAGCCTTTTTGTCATAGCTAACAGTTACTAAAGGACTTGTTATATTTACAACTAAGAATCATATATTAGCAATCTTTGGACACAGATAATGCACAAATTATTACTAGTGATATTGAATATTCTTCTTTCCATTCATTAATTCAGCACAAATTTATCGAGTTCCTATTCTGTACAAGGCATTATTCTCAGCGCTGGAGACCCAGTACTGCACAAAACAGGCAATACCCTGTCTTAATGGAATTTACAGAGGATATGGCTCATTCTAGGCACTTAATAAATATTGGTTGAATGAATGATTGAATGGGGCTAGCAAAACCATTAGATTATAGTAAATATTTATGTTTTATAAAATTCAGTGAAATCAGTGAACAAAGGTGTTGCAGAACATAAATTAGGGGAATTTGTTCCAGCAGTTGAGGTTAAAATATTTCCTTATTATAATGAGGTAGTACAGGGTAGGAGTGTTGGGTGATCACAACCAGAAGCCATGCGCCTCTACAATCCACAGGATTCTTGCTTTGCAGAGGACTTGTTTGGAAAAAATGCCATCCCAATGCTACTTCCATGCCTTTTTACAAATTATTACTTTAACACTGAAGTTTACTTTATTTATAAGTAATTTTGATTTATCATCTTAACTCCAAGGACTCAGTATCAGTTTTCAATGGCATTATAGCAAAGGACAAAACTTTACCAAATGTAACAGAGGCTTTAGTCTATAATAATTGGTTTGCATTTTAAATCCCATCTTCATAGATATTTGTAATATATTTATTTTTTATGATATTAGCTATGATTGCAATTCCCCAATAGGATTTGCACTCACATGCACACATACACAAGACACAGAAAGTGAGAGAGATGTATTTTAAGGAGTTATGTGTAATAACTGGCTAATAACTGGGAGCTGGCTAATACAAAATTTACATGGTGGACCAGCAAGCAGAATCTCCGGAAGGAATTGATGCTGCAATGTTGAGTCTGAAGGTAGTCTAGAGACAGAATTTCTTCCTTCCTTGAGAAACTCAGTCTTTTCTCTTTGCGCCTTCTGCTGATTGGATGTGGGCTACTCACATCATGGAGGGTAATCTGCTTTACTCAGAATCTACTGATTTAAATGTTAATCACATCTAAAAAATACTTTCATGGCAACATCTAGACTGGTGTTTGACCAAACAACTGGACACCATAGCCTAGACAAGTTGACACATAAAATTAACCATCACAGTCCACCGTTTATCAACTTAACATTCACACACATCTCCTTAAACAATCCTTAATTTCCAAATAAAGAAAATAACGAAGTCATACTTCCACCTAACATGATACAACTATCCTGCATACAACTGAAAGCACACCAACTCTTTTCCTAAAGAGGATGCAAAGCCCTTGGGTGATATTCACTCTTCTTGATACCTTGTAACTTAAATACTAAGATTAAAGTTAACCATACTTAAATACTATGATGTAAAGTCAATACCTCTTGTGTTATATGATAAAGGGATAAGGGAGGGAAGAAAACAAAGATAGATAGGATAGATAGATAATATCAGATAGATACATAAGTATATGCATATATACACACAAGCATATTCATAACAAAATGAGAAAGAAATACTTGTAACAATTACAGTCCTCATATTTGTAACTGCTGACATAGTCACAGATTTATTGGAGAAGGAGACATGGAGTTAACAATGTGAAGACAGTTGGGACTTGAGGTTGGGAAGAACATCCTTCTATTCCCATACATGCCCACTGCCCCAAATAAAAAATAACCAACTATGGGAGAGCAGCTGAGACAGCGACTGGGGACAGAGGACTGGGGACAAAGACATGGAACTCAAGAGCAGCAGAAGAGACCATGCATGTGCTGGGAGGTCCCAGAGGCAGTGGATGTAGAGTATCGTGGGCACAAGTCTCTGTATCTTCCACACAGGGCTGTATAAATTAATACAGAGATAAGTTGTTTGCTTTTTTCCCTTCTGCTCCATGCTGCCTGCCATGATCCCAGCTCCTCTTTCCACACAAGGGCAAAAGGAAGGGGGGTGATGAGTGAGTCATCACCAAATTGCAATCAGACCCACATCCGTCAGCTTCTGGATCTTCTGTGCTATTACAGGATCCTTTAAGTGTTTGCTGAGTGCCTGAGGATCCTTCTGTATCTGTTCCAGGATGAGCCTCATAGCTGGGTCACTCACGATCTGCTGCACCTCAGGGTCAGCCATGGTCCATCGCTTCACATCTTCGGGGCATCGTATTGGTTGTACAGGGCCATCACAGCGTTGGTAAGCATCTGCTGCCTCCGTACAGTTGGAGTCCAGCGCTAGCGCCTTCTGGTAGACATCCATAGCTTTAGTGTAGTCGTTTGTCTTCCTCTAGAGCAGCTGCTTTCTGTGTATAGCCTTTAATGATGGTTGGCTCTAGCTGGATACATTCTACACAGTACTTGGGCACCCCCTGAAACTCCAGCAGTTTGGTGTAGCAGGCAATTTGCTGTACAATTTGGCATCTCTCAGATCTCATTTGATGGCTTCTGTACAATGCTTCATGGCTTGGGGATAGCGCCCCTTCCAGAAACATTCATCGCCTTTTTTCTTCTCCTCCAAAGCCAGGGAAGGGTTTATGCAAGCCAGTCAGTCTTGCTCCTTCAAGATTTCCTCTGCCTGTTGGCATTCCTTGAGTGTATCTGGTGTTGAGTGCTCTGCCAGAGACTTATTGTAGAAATGGAGGGTATCCTCGTATTTTCCTTCTTTGAAGTAGTAATTGCCAATTTTGTGCATAAGCACAAATTGGCAGTTACTCAATAATCTTCATAGTTTTCTCCACCCACTTCAATAGCCTTCTCACAAAGCTCTCTAGTATTTATTCTAGTGGCCCTTTTTGAAGTACACAGCTGCTTGATTGGTCATGTAAGTCTTGTTGGTGGTGCCCAGGTCCTTGTCTCTGCCATAGTGCTTCATGGCTGCTTCAAAGTCTTTCTTCTTATAGGCACCACTCCCCGGCTCTTTTTCTTTCAGTGCCTGCTTCTTATTCTCTGGAAGATCCTCTTCCATTGGTTCTGGCTTAGTGTCATTTTTGGGAGGAGATGGTGGTGGAGGTGTGACAACTTCCTCCTCCTCATCCATACTGCCCAGATCAAATCCCAGGAGGACACTGAGAATAGCCATGATCTGGGGGCTCTTGCAGTTTCATGCCCAGGGCAGATGGGTTGTTTCCCAGTTGCTCTATCAGTAGGACATGGTAGGAAGGATCACTGAGCAGCGCCCTTGTCCTGGGCTCACTCTCCAACTCCTGGCACAGACTGGGCATGTTTAAAAGGTTCATGAATTTCCTCTCTGCCAATCAGATCTCCATATTCTGTAAACACTCTTTGAGCTGAGGATTATTTGCTTCATATTTTAGACCCTTCTCATAGATTTGTTAGGCTTCTTTAAATCGGTTTAAGAACTTGAGCGCTGCTGCTTTTTGTGAATAGCCCTTGCTCCATTCAGGCTTTGAAGTCAACAATTTTGCAATCATTCTTATAGGCCTTCTGGTCGTCTCCTTTCTTGGCTAGGCCGCTGAGCAATTGCTGTAGAGAACATCATTCTAGGAATCTAACTTAATTGCTTCGGAGTAATGCATTGTCAATTCTGACAGCACTTGGAGACTTCTCGCCTTTCTCTTTTAGCTCATTTACCTGCTCCATAGCCCAGCCCGAATTGACCTCATCCACGCTGCATTGTCAACGGCTCACGCCCCCTAGCTAGTAGTTATCACTACCTTCCTCCACTAGTCATTTCCCTCAGCATGCACCTCGGCGGGCTGTGGTTCTTTGCCCAACAGGGTGATCTAAACCTTCACTTGTGAAGTATCTAGGCCATTAATAGACCTGCCTGAATTAGATTGTTGTAGTTTTCCATTGACTTTAATCCCGGGTATGGAATAAAAGAAGCTCTGTGGAATCTCCTGAATTCCAGGCATACTCTTCCATTGTGTAGCAGGTAATCAAGATCCATTTACTCTAGCCAGTACTCCCTTCTTTGCCAGTTAAGAGGCATGGGAAGAGGTCTAGATCAGCCAAGTATAGGGACAGGAAACAAAACTTTTGCTAGCGAATCACTGGGGGCAGTAGCGAGTGACTCCATTCCCATTCCCCCTTTGATTCTTGGATCAATGAATCCGAGCTATGGGAAAACAACACAGTATGTTGGATGCCAGTTTTGAGCATACACAGCCTCCTGCAGAACCTTGGCCCAGCCCTGCAGGATATTGCTGCCTACCTAGATCTGTAACTGAGTTTTCCGAAGTCCACTCCATTATTCTGTCAGGTCAGCGGCTTCAGGATGATGAGGAGCATGGTAAGAGCAGTGAATTCTCTGAGCATGGACCTCTTCCCCGCTTCGTTTGCCATGGAGTGAATTCCTTGATCAGAAGCAATGTTCTGTAGAATACCAAAATGGTGAATAGGATGACCTGGTTTGTGGCTACCAATCCACCTCTTTCCCCTGTGATTTGTCATTGCCCAATAGGCTCATGAATGATGTGGTGACAATGGCAACATAGACTTCCACCGTCAAGGTCAACCTGGCTATGGCCACTGCAAAGTGCCCAACTGCGGGCAGCAGAGAACAGTATGGCGCCATTCCTCGGGGTGATCAGTCAGCTACCTGTTGGCAGGCTGATTACATTGGACTGCTTCCATCATGGAAGGGGAAGTGTCTTGCTCTTCTTGGAAATGGATGTGCCTTCCCTGCATGCTGTGGTTACATTAAAACTAGCATCATGGACTACTTTGTTAAGGAGAACTGTCTCTCTGCAACATTTTGTGAAGGAATATACAAGCACTGAGAAGAAGTTATAACAGCTTAAATCAATATTTTTGTGAACAAAGATCTAGTACTCTCAGCAATATAGTAGTTTCAATAAACTTTCTCTAAATGCAAAAAAAAGTATTATTCTTAAGTTACTATTGGTTATAAACATGCTATCAGCAATGCAGTGTATCTGTAGTACTAAAGTGAGGGCTATATTCAGTCTGCTTTTCATCAGTGCATATAACGGGCTGTCAGTGAAAAGCTGAGGAGTTTTGGATCCATATGGGCATAATTTTGACATTTCTTAATAGTATAGTACAGTTTTGTAGAGTTTTATAAAGAACAAATACCTAGATTTCTTACTGAGCAAATTCTCCCAGTGCATTTGACTTGATTTGATTTTACTTAATTTGATTTCAGTGTTGGCTTTTTAAAAATTTTTTACTAGATGTTTCGTATCTTAAACTTTTAAATAAGCACATTTTTGCAATTCTTTACGAAGTTTTTATTTGCAGCCTGCTTATTTTTAAAATAATGTTTTTAAATGAACCAAAATTATATATTTTATATAGCATATTTTCAATAAATGGTAAATGCATTTTTGTAATAGTGTCTATGTTTAAGTACTGTGCTATTATTACATGTAATTTTTTTAAATTTGACATATTTTGCTTCCCTTTGGTGTATCATTAACTTGTGATATCTTAACTACATTTTAATGGTTATCCTTTCTTCATGAGACACTCGGCTACTTTCTTTTTCCTGCTCTTTTTCCTTTTCCCATAAATTGTTTCTATTTTATACTTGGTCTGTCTTATTGGTCCTTTCTTGAATGATTTAAGCATCATCACCTATCAAAATGAATTTTTTCTATGTTTTACAGTAATATTTAAATAGTTTTTATTTATCATCTCAAGGTATCCTCATTTTTTACCTCAGTTTCAAACTTCCCATTTGCTATCGATATAACTGTGGTGTTCATTTATACCTCACTTTCTTATAACTTCCAATTAAACATGAATTATTATATTTTAACTTGATTTAGATATAATGAAATAAAATGTACTCTATTAATATGCTTGAAATTAGATGTTAACATACTCCTTATTCAGAGAAGCTCCATGCGCTCTCTCATAGTACACGTGACACTTCACCGTATTCACTTAAGCACTTTTCCTCTTACTAGACAGTAAGCCCCTTGAAAGCAGGGAGTATATGCAAATCTCTAGTGTCTGGTGCGGTGTAGGTTTTTAACAAATGAAAAATAAATACATGATGAATGAATGAATGAGAACAGTCAGTTGTACAATTTCAGTGGGCTTGTACAAACAAACCACTTTCCCTGCCAGCTCTAAGTGACAGCAAATGAAATTTCTTTTGTAAAGGTCAAACCTTTTAATTTCCCAACTGGACTTACTTTACAACAAAAATATCCTTAGAAAAATACATTTGTTTTAACCTATTCATCCAAGGCAGAAGCTGTCAACCTTTGTTGAAGATGAGAATCATGTCCCCATCTCAGTGAAAATAAATTAGGAGGCCCCAGGTGATTCTGAAGAGCAGCTAAGGTTGCGAGCTGCTGTGCTAAGAGAGAAGTAACTGGTGGCAAGTTCTAATGAGGAAAGACAAAAGCAAAATTAGACCCTTAACGACAGGGCAGAGAATTCTTTGTTGGGGGACAGGTGTGGGGTGGAGGAGAGGGGCCCAACTCTTCCTTCAGAAGGCTGGGGTGGCCAGACAGGGAAGTGTTTTTAAAAGCATCTACTGTCTTGAAATAATAAGAGGAAAGATTATTAGTACTTTCTAAAGAGGCAAACTTTGAAAAGAATTTAATATTCAAATTTAAAAACGAGGTCAGATATTCCAGCAAATGCTAATAAAAGGGTCCTTTGAATTTCTTGAACTTTTTTACAAAAATACTCCACAGGCTCACAAATACAGCACATGTACTGGGCATACAGGCTAAGCGAAAAGCATAACAAGAACAAAAGTTAACAAAGCAGAACTTGAGAGAAGAAAAAGTGTTTTAAGAAATTAGTAGCCCTGAAATTTGTGTCTCTACTATAATTATAATGACATAAAAGCTGTATCTAAATATGGATGAGAACAGAAAGAGATGTTAACCACTTGGCACGTTTAAGTGTATTGAACTTGAAGTCTGACCTTCTAGCTCCTACTTTGCTACTACCGTAGTTCCCCCTTATCCACAG
This sequence comes from Anoura caudifer, assembly GCA_004027475.1. Taxonomy (NCBI): domain Eukaryota; kingdom Metazoa; phylum Chordata; class Mammalia; order Chiroptera; family Phyllostomidae; genus Anoura; species Anoura caudifer. The sequence continues at coordinate 140,855 of PVKU01003906.1, read as the reverse complement.
CTTCACTTCTTCTGGTTTCATTTACCCATAGTTAACTGTGGTCCAAAAATATTACAGAAAAAAATCCAGAAATAAACAATTCAGGAGTTTTAAATTGCTGGCTCTTCTGAGTAACATGATGAAGTCTCCTTCCGTGTCCAGCTCTACCTGGGGTAGGATGTGAATCATCCCTTTGTCCTGCTTATACATACTATATGTACACTACAGTAAGGCATTTAAAAAGAGAAAGACCACATTTACATAACTTCTATACAGTATATTGTGATAATTGTTCTACTTTATTATTAGTTATTGTTATTAATCTCTAACTGTGCCTAATTCATAAATTAAACTTCATCATTCATAGTGGTATGTATACCTAGGTATGCATAGTGAAAAGCATAGTTTATGCAGGGTTCGGTACTCTCTGTGGTTTCAGGCATCCGCCAGGGGCCCCGGAATGGATCCCCTGTAGATATTGGGGGCTACTGCAACAGACTGCACTTCCATAAGCAGGTCTCGATTTCCTTACCAGCAAAAATAAGGGAGTTGAAAGCTTGAACTAAATTAGTGCTTCTTGCAAACTTTCTCTCAAAGAATAAATACGTGCACTTCCAGACTCAGTGTGGGGGTGTCCTGCAGCACCCCCCACCAGGCCGGATCTTTTTGAAGTCTCCTGTTATGTCTTAAAAGTTCACGTCGTGGTATGTGAATTATATCTCGATAAAACTGTTTTTTCCAAAAAGTTCATGTACTTTTTATGCCTTATTATTCTTTTTGTGGTTTTTCTTTTAAATACAGTTGAGCTTGTGTATGAAATTTTACATTCGTTTTTTCCCCACTAAGATTATATCTTTCACTTTTTATATATGTCAGTAAAAAGCTGTTACTTTTCTTTCAATAACTGCAAAATATTCATCATATGGCTGTGCTGTGCTGTACTAACTGTCCCCTAACTTGGGGTAGTCATGGTTCCGCGCGGTGCGCTTTCACCGCCACGCTGCTTTCGTTTCTGCAGCTTGGCGCTGTGTAAAGACTCAGGTTTCTTCAGAGTTTCTAACTGAGTGCTCTGAAATGCCAAGATTAAAAGATGAAAAAAAATATTTTCTCTTACTGCTGGAGTGTGTTAAATGGTCTCTGGGTGACGTAAGTTGTAATTCATTCTTTCTTGAAATTTCACTGCTAAAGAGGGGCAAAGAAACTAAAGGTAACCACATGTCATCAGCCCTGAGGAATAATGACCCTGTTCCACTTCATGTCGTAATCTGAGACTCAAAGGAACGGGGTAACTGGCTAACGGGGTGCAGTACCGAGGTTTGAATTGGGTGTGACCACCCCCAGATCTGTCCCAGGCAGTCCTGCTCCACACACCCTGGTCCCGCAGCGGCAGCAAGGGGAGCACACAGACGGCCCTGCACCTCCCTCAGTGAGAACCCCAGTTACCCGTGTTTTCTTAGCAGTGCGATGGTCTCTTCTGAGATTCACGTCTTATTTTTGGACGAGGGCCTGTAGACGCACAGCAAATAATTTGCTTTTCAAAGAATAATGAAATGAAGGATGACTTTAATGCCTAGAGTAAGGATTGGCAAAAATTTTCTGTAAAGGGCCAGAGAATGAATAATCTAGTCCAGCTACCCAACTCTGCCCCTGCAGTGGGAGAGCAGCCACCTGAAGTAAGGGACAAATGAGCATGCCTGTGGTCCCATAAAATCTGATTTAGAGATGCAGAAATTTGAACTTCATGTAATGTTTCATTTCTCACAAAATATTACTCTTCTTTTGATTTTCTTTTTCATTCATTTGAAAATGTAGAAACCATTCCTGCCTCGTGGGCAGTACACTAAAGGCCTCTTAGGCCATGGTTTACTGACTTCCCCCCCAAACCCCACATGGGCCAAAAGTTCAAGTGCCAGGCTTGCTGTGGTCTGCAGCCCAGGGTGAGTGGGGGTTGGGGTAGATGTGGCTCACACTCCACTTCTTCTGATTCTAAAGGATTTAGAGGAAATAGAGATCTCAGCCAATAACTATAAGTTCATGAATGTTGAGAGTAGGTTGTGATGTCAGAAATGCCTTTCCTACAGACCAAGCAAAAACGGATGCCCTCCAATAGCAGTGATTCAGTTAGCGTTCCCCTTTCCTGGGACGCACCCTTCCTCTAAAATGATATGTCTTATTATTTCCACCTAAATGCTAACCACATCTTTAAGACTCTCACTCCCCAACCTCCCTGGACCTTGTAGTTCGTCCTCTGAAGATAGCTCAGGGAGCTGTTTCACCGGCTCCCTCCCAAGGCCATGTTTTAGACTTTAAGCTAAAGCTGATTCCCCTCAAGCCCTTATACTCACCCTTCATCCACCTTCTTACTCTCTTCCAACAGTCCTCCACCACCCTGTTGGAACCTACAGTCAATTCTTTCTACTACCTGTCACTGTCCGTCACCAAAATCAAGTCATCCCTTCCCCCATATCCAACCCAAACTTCAAGGTCAATCCTGATAACTGTCTTCTTTGTGTCAGTCCTCTGGGTCTGGATTTTAGCAACTGGGTGGTGTCTTTAACTCAGACAGGAAACCATGAAGAAGATGTGAGAGGTAGAAAAGATGATGAGTTAAACCCTATACCCACCCCACCCCCCACAGGGTTTTACGATCTCTTAGGGCTCCCCTCCCACCAAAGCCAGTCTGGTCTAGTGGTGCCTTCAGCACCAGGGGTCCTATATGCCAATTGGCCTGAACTTTTTTGTCCAACGAATGCCTGCTCCCTAACCTAAGTCTGGGTCCCTAATTCATCTACTCTTCCCAGCATCAGGCCCACAGCACAGTCACAGGAGGGAATGTGAATGAAGCAGATTTTCCAAAATTATCTGGACCTCTCTTTCCATTTCCCTTAGCTCTATCAGGAGTATTTTTTATGAAACAAATCTAGGCAGAGAAAAAAAATTAGATACTAGGTACACAGCAAAAATTCTTCTCTCTATAGTTGGAGAATTTGTGCCTTGTGGGCTGAGAAGAGAGATGACCTAATACTTCCTACTGGGAAATAGACAAGTGATTCTCATTCATTATGGCTGGTAAGTTGAACTAACATGCTCTTAAAAATACCGACTGTATGTCAGAGCAAACAAAACGTACAAATGATATGACACTATTTTGATGACTAATAAAAACATTCACACTGAAATAAAACTACAGTAATCTAGGAAAAAAATAACTGCTTTTAAACAGAGCTGTAAGATTAGCAGATGAAGAGAAGGTATTACATTTTATGTTTGGTTTTTGTAAACCACTTGTATTATACATGAAATTGTACTGAATAATCAATTCAAATTGACTTAGTTATGGGCATTAGTAAATAAGCCAAGAACTGATTAAAAGACTAGCAAAAAACATGGTCTTGCTTCAAGTTAATGATATGCACCGTGAACTTTCCAATACTTGGCATGAAGATAAGAAAGTTCTCTTATCTACTCATTCAATATTACTTAATTCAGGTTCCTAGAAGGCAGAGTCCATGACTATGCCTCCATTTGTCTTTTCATTTCTGGAGCCTGGGATTGTGTGTGACATGCAGTAGCTCAGTAAGCATAGCTGGAGTGAATGATGAATGAATACAGGTGATGGTGAGGATGAGACATCACAAAAGTCTGAATTGGTTTTTAAACAATTGAAGAAAGCCTAAATTATATTCAGTGTGTCTTACATCCTAATTATTTGAATAGTATTAATCTGATATTGTGTCAAATGGTAAATTCTCAATTTAATATGACACCCTTATTTTCTCACTCAACTGAAAATTACAGTTCATTAACATATTATTAGATGGTAGGCCCAGTGTTAATATTTTTAAAGATGGCCTTGAAGGTAATGAATACCTTCAGCTTTCAGTGGGAAAACCAGAAAGTATTTCACTAAAATAGAGAAACTGGTACAACTAGAAATAAAATGAACATTAACCTGAGATATATGAATCTTTAAAAGTACATAAATTTACCTTAAAAAGAAAGATTAAAATTTATCAAGTATAGAATTATATCTGAGCATAAGTAACAATGTATTCACATGAATGCTTTACTACAATCAAACGTATAAAGTATAAGACCTTTTCATCTATTAATCTTGCATCTCCACTTAAAAGAAATTTTCTCTCAGATGTTCTTTTAGCATGAATATTTTTATTGGTCATCAAAATAGTGTCATGTCATTTATATATTTTAGTATTAAAAAAACAAGCAAATAGCTCAACAACCTGCTGCTTGAATGATCTAAAAGCCTTGCAATCTGTCTTAATGTTATAAGTCAAATAGTTATTTACTGCAATTTCTACAAACAGGTACCAGGTTCCTGTTATATTTCTCTCAACTTACTGAAGCAAACTGTTTATACTGAAAGTTGGCAGCAGGAGGAAGATGCCACCAGAACAGCCCTGTGACCCCAAAGCTCATGACATGCATGTGAAGCCCCCTCAGCATGGTGCCAAACCATGGGCATACATTCATTTTGCAGGAGGTCAAACCAGGCAGGCACAACGGGGGGTGTGGCTGCTCCAAGGGGGCTGAGTCAGGTCCTCATAATTGGGTATAGACCAATGTCACAAACATGTTACCAGGCCAGTTGAAATAAACCTGCCCCTAGCAAGGCTTTTTTAGTGCAAGTGGAAAGTCCAAGATCTTTAACATTTTAATTTGATTTTCCTTCACATCTTATTATGATGACATAAAAAGAAGGGACAGTAATGAGAAAAGTAACATTTCTCATGCAGAGTTGAAAAAAATATGATATTTTTCCTCTCAGAGAATATATTTCCCCCCTCAACATTTCTTAAGAGTACCTTTGTTCTTGCATGTAGAAAACCTTTGATAAGGAAGCATTACAACGTATCTCAAATTTTAACTTCCAGCTGTTCGACTGTCAGAGATGACAGGAGACAGGAACGTGGTTTAGTAGTTTGACGGAAGCGAGGCAGCACAGCAGCTATTCTGTAGGACAGATTGCTCAGTAAGCAATGTGCCCCCTCTGTGGAATCTAACCGTGGGCCACGTTGAACTAATCTGCTTTTTTAAAAAAAATCTAGGGTCCTGGTGGGTAGCTCAATTGGCTAGAGCGCTGTCCTGACACACCAAAGTTGGGGGTTCCATGCCTGGTCAGGGAACATACACGAAACAACCAATGAAGGCAAAAATAAGTAGGACAACAAATCTCTCTTTCTTAAATCAACAAATACATTTTAAAAATCTAGAATAAAATGTATCAGTTACTGATACCTTTTGGAAGGCAGCGTTGGAAACTGCTATAATGCTTTGCATGATTTTCAGTCTAATAGAAGAAGAATAAAGATTTGTTGAGGTTAATGTCAATATGTCATCCTTTTGGATTCTCTGCATTTCAAAACTTCAATTTGCAATTTTAAAATTCCAATGAGCAATTCCACTGCCTTATGCCAAAGCATGCTCGCGTGGATCAAGCTAAGCACGATGCACATCTGTGTACCTTTTAGTAATTATCAATGCACAAGTTGAAGATGTTTAGTGGCAATGCTCTAGCAGGCTCAGTTCTTCCTTCTATATTTACAGCCTGATAGATATGTATGTGGCAGCCAGGGTGTGAGGCCAAGCACCAGCCTCTCGGATTTTTCCTACAAATGAAGGTTCTCTCTGTCGGGGGCACATGGCTGTTCCACAGGTGACAAGCCTTTCAATTAAGTAAAGTTTCTTCAATATGTCCCTAAAAGAGAGCAGGAGTGTTGTAAGTGTTACAATTCCACTTGATTTATGTGTCTTTCTTTCTACTTCCTTTCCCTCCTCCCTTTCATCTTTTCTTTCTTCCTTTTTTATTCTTAAATTTATGCTCCTTTCTGGACAAAAGCCACTTGATTCACACAAGTGGGGCAATTTCTCCCAGAGTTGTGTGATGGTTGTGAAGTCATCCTTTAGACACTCATTTGACATTTTACTCTCTTTTATACAGGGAAAAACTTAAATTTATTAAATATGAATAATGGGAAATATGAGAACTGCAGAATTAATCTTAAGTGAGGAGTATAAAAATAATAGATGTGATGTTTCAAATTTTAATCACCAAATTGGAGAACAAAAGCATTAAAGACTAAGATCATAAAAATATTAGCAAAAGATAATTTGTAAACTTAAAGCATTGTACGCTTTTACTAATATAATTTTTGTTTCATTAAAAGTCCTTTGTGCCCTAGCTGGTGTGGCTCAGTGGATTGAGCACTGCCTTTTGAACCAGAGGGTCACTAATTTGACTCCCAGTCAGGGCACATGCCTGGGTTGCAGGCCAGGTCCCTGGTGGGGGATGTGCAAGCGGCAACCACATATTGATGTTTCTTTCTCTCTCTCTCTTTCTCTCTCCCTTCCCCTCTCTCTAAAAATAAGTAAATAAAATCTTTTAAAAAATAAGAGTAATGCAAACATACTATTTTTTAAAAAAGTCCTTTGCTTTTGTATCTTTTAATGACACTAAGTTGCAACTCTGAATTGCAATAGACAACGAGCAAAACAACCCATAGCAAACTATGCTTGCCTTAAGTAGGCTTTCCTAAATTTTCTAATTGACATCACAAATAAAATGAAGTAGAAAGGACAACCTCTTGCTCCCTTGAGGAAAGTGCTATAAAATCACACTCACTTGAAAATTACTTTTACTTTAATAATTACCTTCACTTTTATAGCAGTGCATTTTTTTTTCTTTTTCTTTTTTTTTTTTTTGCAGCTTTATTAAGGGATAATTGGTGTATGGGAAATCACATGTGATTAAAGGGCACAATTGGGTAAGTTCCGACCTAGTTCGTATCATGGAGCCCACCATCTTGATGAAGACAGCGAACAGGTCTACCCCCTTCTCAAAGTTTACTCGAGCCCCTTGGTGATTCATTTCTCTCTCAGCTTCCTCCCCAACTACCCTCCACTCTCAGGCACCCACTGATCTGTTTGCTGTCGCTACAGGTTAGTTAAGAGTTACCTTTAATAATCTATAACTAAACCAAAATTATTCCTTTCACTCAATTAAAAAAATTTGTTTTGTTTCCTACCTGGAAGAAAAAGTAATAATGTCAGAGTGAGGAGGATAATACACAGGTCATTAGAAAGCTCTCTTAATTGACTCATGATTTTGCAGATTACTTTTCATAGTCGGCAGCCTAGTGCTAATTGGATTAAAGATTCGAGAATCCAGGAAATGAAGTAAAAGAGAAGCTGTGTGGATTTTAATAAATAAGGTCTTTCCCCCCATCTCATCTGTTAGCTTACTTCTAATTAATAAATGGATTTTCAAAACCTGGCCAAAAAATGGAGATCTCCACTGATGAATGGTCAAATAAACTTTCTTTTTTTTAAGGTGTGTGTTGGAGTTCTATGTCAATAATAAAATTAAGTGGATTGTTGCAAATGACACTACCTAAACTCTACCTTACCAACATGCAAGTTTATTCTAATCTATCATTACCACAGGTAAAAATTGTGTTTGCATGTAAGTAAAGACTTGACTGAGAATGGTAAAAACTATAGCAGTCTAATTTTGGTCATTTGTGGAATTATGTGTATATTTTGCATTTTGTTTTTAATTAAATAAATACTTTGGTAATGTGTATATTATAAATAATTTATTCCTATCCCTTTCCAATATACATTATTCTGTTGAACTTGAAAGCATGCTTTTGCATTTTGAGAGTGTTTTTGTAAGAGGTAATATCTAAAGTACACTCTATACTTCATTTTATCAACAGCACATTTCTCATTCTCTTGACATCCCCAAATGAAAATGCTGTACATTGGAACATAAAACAAAAACAGATCCAATTTAGGGGGGATTATAATATATGTAGCACTAATGCCACTCATTGATTACCGCAAAGGTGTTTGCTTAAGCCCATTGCAGCTTTTCCACTATGGAAAAGACACAGAAGCACAGCCTCATAAAAGGTGGTTACACTAAAACGTCTTTATGTGGCAGATGCGTATTCCACACTCACAGAGAGCAAAGCAGTCTTTCATGACAAATGAAGTACATCTTTGGGCTCTGTGTATTTCAATACTTGGAAATGCCTAATTTAAAGGCCAATAAATCTATGTAGAATACACGGCCCAATATACACTTTATACATTGACTTGTATGTGAATTTTAATTAAAATATATTCCAACTGTTCTATTTAGTTCCAAACACTGTTTGTATAGTTTTGAAAGATATGGTAGTGAACAACTTAATTTTACAATTTATTAAAATATTTTTCTTCATATATTTCTGATTTAAAGATACAGAGGTATGCTCAAATGTATTCACATACTGAAACACATTTTAAAAAAAAGATTTTATGTACTTATTTTTAGAGAGGGGGAAGGGAGGGAGAAAGAGAGGGAGAGAAACATCACTGTGTGGCTGCCTCTCACACACCCCACTGGGGGCCTGGCCTGCAGCCCAGGCATGCGCCCTGACCGGGAATCAAACTAGCAAACCTTCGGTTCGCAGGCCAGTGCTCAATCCACCGAGCCACACCAGCCAGGGCTGAAACACATTTTTTGAGCACTTGGAACAAAGCACCACACTAGAAATAAAGATGTATTCAAACAAAATAGTAAATGGCAAATGGGACTCTGCCATTAAGGAAAGCACATGCAATTAGAGAGAAAGTAAACATGAACCAGCGGCTGAGAAGCATGAGTGTAGACGGGTGAGTGCTGTGTAAGTACTCTGTGCTCCTTGTTAGTATCGATGCTGAAAGAAAGCTGCAAGTCCCACTTCAAGACTGGTTTCAAATTCGCTAACAATTTTCCTGACAGTTGAGACCAAGGTGAATAGTTTTGATTTACAAGTGACATATTTCTGTGGCTCTGGTACAATGGGAAGTGCAGGACTTTTTTTTTTTTTAGGAAGCAGATATGATATATTTGCTCTATAGTATTTTAGAAGACAGGGTCTTCATTCCAGACCGAAACTATACCAAGCAAAGTTCATACCTCTGAATGCAGAAAATCTTGGGATTCACTCACAAAAGCAAAAGAAATGCTGGACTCTCAAGATGTAAAATTATAATATAAATTCTTTAATTATAATTTCATATTTTATTTGTATTTCTATCTCCTCTGATGAGTTTAGATTTAGTTAACATGCTTCAAACTAGTAGGTAACTATGATTCACTGTACTTTTTTTCTTCTGAAATTAAAATCTATGTTTTGGTTAAAGTCTCAAATTGGAACAAAAACATTTTATTCTCATCAATTTCATTCAGAGATGTATGTGCTGCTTGGGTATTCTGCTGTTTATATGTTGACTGCAAGCTATAATTACATTAGAAAAACCAAGAAAGCATGTTATGAACTGGTTTTAACAATAGCTATATTTTTTATATACTTGTCTTTTGAAAAAGCTGGACCAGATATCTATATTTTAGTTAGTAATATCTCAATTTCCTCAATAAGTAAGTCTGTAAATTGAATTTATAGTTTATTTTATCTTTCCTCCCATCAAATTACATGAATAAGAAATACTGTGCTCTCATAACTTAATTCTATTTCCAAGAGAAAGAACATGCAAGTCTGTAAAATAACAGTTAACAGTGATTTTGTCAAAATATATTTACTGAGTACCTACAGTATGCAGGGCACTGCAGAGGTGACACAAGTACATTTTGTCTAATGCCCTTGTTTTCAAGAAGGACATACTTGAAGAGGAGAGGGAGAAGAGTTCATGTTAGGTGAGAATCCATTTTTCAGCAAAACAAATAAAGACCATGTTTTCCAGCCTGTGTATCAAAGGTGGCTTTGGTAGATTCATATACGTCAATTTAGGGCTTCTAGAATTAGACATTTAACAATGTTAAAAATAAGCTACAAGCCTCAAAAGCTTGAATGTCAGTGGTGATGGGAGGGTGTGCCTAACATGGACAGTTAGTCAGGGGTCCGATCACAGAGAGTCTACATTCTTTAAGCCATAGGCATCTCTTCAAGGCTTTCAAAGCAGGGGGCAATTTTCCAGGCACAGGTGATAAGAATGTGAATTTAGAAACCATAGTTGGACTAGAAAAGAGCCTGAGAAATGCTAAGGAGGCATAATTGTCAAGGCTTGGTCACTGTCTGAAGGTGACTGGTGATAGAAGTTTCCCAGGTTCCTGGCTTGGGTGAGGGGCCACCCCTTAAAAGGAGGAACCAGGAAGCAAGGCACCTGTGGAAGACAAGAGTCTTCCCTGTTGGGCTGCTGAGTTTGAAGTGTTTTGCCAGACTCGAAGATAAAATATCCACTAGATAGCCCGGTCCTTTGGAACCTCAGGGGAGAAATGTTTGCTAGGATTAAAGATTTCAGATTCATTAAACAAATGAGACTCATTACCATACGTGTTGTCATTAAAATCACAGGAGTGGATGAAATTGCACAGGATACTCAATAAATGTTTATGGGTCTGATGAGTGAATGAATAAGAGGGGAGAGATGAAAAGATAGAGAACCAAGGGGTGGGGGGGATTGAAGAGTTCCAGGATAGGAGGGACGTGCCAGGATAAACTGTCCTAGTCCATAAATGTGCCTGGACATTATGACCAATGAATTATCTTTGGTCATAGAACACACAGTTATGTAGCTAAAAGAATACCAACAGAAGTAAAATGTATATACAGTCAATTATGTTTTATTTGATAAATGCATAATTGATTAATTGGATATAGCTAATCTAGCTATTTCAGAAACAGATGCACTGCAGCGGGCTTGCGGATCAACCCTGTTATGCAGCTCATGAATCCACATTATTCATGACATGTGAGCGTTAGCCCTGCAATTTGTTCTGTGAGAAAAGAAAAACACAGCACAAAGATCGAAAGACATTGTTAAATGGTTACGGCCACAAGCTCTAGTGTCCCTCAACCATTTTTTCATTATTGCCCAATACCCGGGAGAATTTGTAGACATATTTTTTCTAAACAATCTACTTCCTCCATGAACTTAACACCATTGATTTACTATATGTCTGATTATTTACTGTGGCCCCTGGAGGGCCACCAACCATGGTAATGTTTAAGATCTTTTCGCCCCTAAGAACCAATGTTCACCCACTTTGAGAACACAGGCCATGCCACCTGGCTACAAATCCTCGCTATACTGCCTATTAGCTGCGCTACCTTGTGCAAACTGAACTCTGTGCCTCAGTTTTCTCTCTGCAAAATGGAGAGAACAGTAATACTGTCCTCGTAGGAATGCTGTGAAGATTAAAGAAATTTTTACATGGAAAAGTACCTGGCCAGCCCAGCATAGAAACATTAGGTGTTAGTCCTTTCCTACTTCATGTACATGTTTCTATCCTTCTAACTCATGGGTCTATTTTTACTTCACCTGTTACATCAGTGGTTGTGAATAGTCACTTTGTGTTAAAAACTTTTGCTGCTTGTAATTAGAGAACACTTTATTATTAATATTATTCATTATAAATTTCAATCTCTTTAGTATATAAGAATGACTTAACTTCATACCACTTTCATCGAAGGGTGTTTATTAAAGCCATACTTTAAAAGAAAAAGATGTATTTCTTTTCTCAAAAAACTAACAAGTAGTCTTTAGAGACTCTGATTTTATTTGCATGTCTCATATTTTTAGCCCAATGATTATTTGTAAACATTATGAAAATTCCAGATGAAAACAGAATTATCTGGTAGACTCTTTAATTAATTTTAAAAAGTTGTCCAACCATTCAGTGTTAGATAACCACTGTTCATTACCTACGTGGAAGTTGGTCAGGGGTACGGTGAGCACCTGCCTTTAGAAGTCAGGTGTATTTCCGGGTCACATAGTGTCCCCAGGAGATTTCACAACATGCAACTGTTAGTCCCGTTCAACTACATGGCGCACACTGAACTGTCACTTGCCTCGTGTTCATCACATCGCCGGGCAGTTTCTCCAGTTTGCATCAGTGGCAACAAGAGCTTGCCATACCTTTCGCCGTTTACCTTAGACGGTTCAACCCTTCCGCACTGCCTATGCTACTGTCAGCATTAACTACCAGTTTTGATAATGAAGAAGAAGGGACAGAAATTGCTGAACCTAATCAGAACCTAAAGCAATGATTGAAATTAATCCACTCAAAACATCTATTGATCACTTACTGTGTATGTATGGAATACGGAGGTGAGTAAACCCATACCCCTGCCATGACGTAACACACAAGGGAGATGGGCATGTGCTGTGTAAACATAACCACCATACAAGGCAGAATGGGAGAAATGGGACAACACACATGTGACCAGACTGCTTTGGAACACAGAGGAGGGGACAACATATTTGGCTGAAAGAATTGGTAAAGGCATCTTGGAAGAAGTGGCGTTTGAAAAACACCACATAGGGTTTTGAAGACACCCATCACAGGGCGGGGAAGAACATTTTAGGATACGATGAAACTTCTTGGATCGCAAGGCCTTTGGCCCTTGTGAGGGGCATAGTCTGGCCCTGCTGTCTCTGAGTGGCCTTGCCTGAACACAGTTCCATCTTCTCTGTGGTCCAAGTGTGCTGGCCTGTCTCAGTTTCTGCTGCCCTCTCTCCTGGCCTATGATTTCTACATAATGCTCCCTCTGCCTGGAACATTTCCACCACCTGCTCACACGCCTCATTCCTAATTATCCTTTAGAGCAGCTCAAGTGCCCCCTCCTCAGGGAAGCCTTCCCTGACCTCCTTGATCAAATAAAATCTCCCACATAGTCTCCACACCATTTGTTCACATCCTTACTTAATGAATGTCGACCTCAAGGAAAATGACCCACTTTGGCGGGTCATGAGCTCCAGTAAGTGCGTGTTTTTTCACCTTTGTACTACTTGTGTCTAGCACAATGTCTGATACCAGCAGGTACTTAATAACTAGTTGTTGAATGAATAAAGAAATTAATATGAGCCAAGGAAAACCCAGAGGTGAAAAAGCACAAGGTGTTTGGAAACTGGTGAAAAATCTGGTTTGACTGAAGAAATAATCCTCAAATTTATGTTCTGAGATGATGATAATGAGCAAGTTGTACAGAGGTAATTTTTTGGTAAAATTAAGTAATGGCTGTATTTTCCCAATGCATGAAAATTATATTAGTGGATAGAATTCTCTACGTAATTTTTCTATGATATATGTTAAACATTGGAACATTGTTAGAGTGTTTTTCCTGCTAGTAAGTAGTGCTGAAGAATAAAATAGATAAATATGCAGCAAATAATATTAGAAAAATATTAGAGAAAAAAGTTAATCATGATTAATTTGACAGCATGATGATTATTGACATATGCTCATGGATATTGTACTGTGATGCATATGACAGTTATATTTTCTGCAAGTTTTTCTAATTCCCCTTCTGCTGCAAAGATGTAGAAAGCATTAGCCAGAATCAAAGACTTACAGGAAAAATGTATGTTTACTAATTCACCCATGTAGCTTGAAATATTATAATTTTGCAACTCTGGTGATAAAACACCTGGGTAATTATATGAATTTTTCATTTTCCACCTAATCGTTTTAGTTATATACTATTTTAATAGCTTAATATCACCATGGTAACTTTACATTATATATGGACACTCTGCTTTTGATATATATTAATTATGTGAAAGTAATTTAGGATTTCAAAATCATAATTGCAATACTACTTTCTCTTTGTTCAGAGAATTTCACTCCATTTCTGTATTGTTATCAGAGTTTTCCAGTATCCTATTTTTTGAATTCAAGAGTTTCTGTTAAGAGTATATTGGAATTCAAAACTCTAGTTTATTCTAGGATTCTTTTGTCCATTATATTTTCCTAAAGTATTCATTTTATTCATTTTTTTCTTCCTCTTTTATTTAGTCATTAAATTATTTTACTTTATTTGGCTTTATACTAAAATAACCCAATATATTATCCTGACCTCACCAAAGCTAGACATATGTACAGCATTTACTTAATTGAACCTTTCTGGCTTGTCTTGTTCTATATTTAAGCCTCCATTATGCAGTGCTATTTACTTGATTTATTGAGTTTGGCTTACATGTTTTATAAATTGTGACTGTTGGGAAAATTTTAAAGAGATTGACTTGGCCTGATAGGGGAGTTTTATATTGAGCACTCATTGCCATTGAAGTTACATTTGTTTAAAAAAAGTATCCATTTTAATAAAGACCTTGATCTAGCAGTAAATAATACTGGCTTCTAGAAGCTAGGACAAAGGGTTTCTTCCAGTTTTAGATTTTTTTCCCCTGGTATTAAAATTTGTTTAAAATCTCTCCTTAAAACTAAGTCTATATGATACCAAATACCAGGGTGAGGGGTTGGAAATTCAGCCACTGGGATGTCCCAGAATCTCTGAATAGAGGGCATTATGTAGGCCCTAAGTTTAAATGATTTTCTATGTTGCCCTCTTTCCATCCAGAAGTTTGGGCTTCTACCTAAGTCCTCTTCTAAGGGCTCATGCTCCTTCTCTAAGGCTACCTCTCTGTTAAATGAGTAGTGTAGTAGTTACCTCCTTAACAAAATTTAATGTGCATCACTCGTTAAATGGTTTCATCTCTTTTAATACCCTACAATGAAAAGGACTATTGCAATATAAAATACTGCTTTTGCTTTTACCTATGGTCTGAATCACTAATTTTGCGTGGCTTGGGCTGTACTTAGTAACACATGGAGTGCTACGCACTATGTGCCATGCGCCGTGCTGAGTGCTAGGAAGTCACGGCTAACGCAAGCCCTGTCCGTAAGGAGCTCATAAACGCAGCATGAGGTAATGGGGACACACACAAGGCCTAGTGGTGACATTCCAGAAGAGGGCAGTGGGCAACGCTACCTGGCGCAGGAAAGGAGGACCAGGGAAACCCTCGGGGAAGAGGTGACCCTGGCGCGGAGGCAGACGAAATGTGGATCTAATCAGTCAGAGAGGTGGGAAAGAGATTCCAGCGAACAGCACAAATGCAGACATGATACCTCAGCCTTCATTTATTCACTCAACAAATATTTACAGCAAGTGCGATGTGAATTAAAGACATGGTTCTGCCTCAGGAAGTGCGGAGAGAAGACCCAGTGAGCAGAAAATGCCAATACGGTACTGCAAGCACAGTAACAGCAGAGAGACTCCCAGGGAGACACAGACCTCGGAGGAAGGGCTTCCAACCCACACTCCTTCCCCGGCCAGACGGAAGTCACTGCTCTCCTTCGACACTGCTGCCCGGTGCCTAGGTGCCGCCTCCCGGTCCGTTTGAGTGGGCTCCGTTCGTTCCAGCACCGTACGTTGGTATTCGGGGTTGCCCTCCAGGGTGTCTGCCTCATGCCACGTTACTCTCCAGCCCTGACTCCAGCTCACCCAGGTGCCCCTGGGGTCCCAACATGCTGTGTCCTCAGGACCTCGGAAGGAAGGCAAGTCAAGGAGGCAATCTTGCCAAACACTCAAGTGGAAGAGTCCCTGAGAGACGAATTAGAAGTGTGCTCTTTGTTGTTTCCAAACCACCTTACTATAAATATCGCATCTCAGATCCCTTCTCTCACCATTTTAACGGGATCCCCAGGTGACTAATATTCCCATTAAAGCTGAGACACGCGGGTGTAGTTCACGCGTTCAAGTACCGTTCCATTTAAGCCATTCCAAACAGATGGAAGTCTGTTTCTAAGGTGAAAGAGAGCTTTTACCAATTTTCTTAGGTATCTTAGGCCTCACGTGCATGTATATGCACTTAAAGCAACATACTGAAATCTTATTTTTACCCTTGTTCAAACTTCATCAGTGATGAAAATGGTCATTATTCTTAAATATTAACCTTTTGCATATTTTTAAGTGCTTGGTTTCCTTAGCTCATTATTAATTTCAAAAAGCCTTTATTTGCACACAAAAAAAGGAAAATTTCTTGGGTTAGAAAATTTTACTAACTCAAATAGCACATTCTTAATTGTGAAACAGATTTCCCTTCTTGGTACATATTTTCTTGTAATAATGCTTTGTCAAGAGCTTCTGACTTCTGTTTTGCATAAAGGGTCCTAGAATGTTGCAGTCCTGACATACCAACGCTTTTTCCTTTCCCCGAAGTCCGATAACCAGTATGTCCTGTTCCTTCTGCTGAAGAATGCGTCCAACTTGCCTTTCGGTAGGAACGGCTCTCTTCACACCTTTTCAGAGCCATCGTTATGCCCAGCACAGTGCTACCAAAGTGGTGAGATGCTCAGAGACAGGATTCCGATGTCCCACATTTTATTATCTTAGCGCTGCCCCTCCCCCCCTGCCCCGCCCCAGGTAAAAACACTGAGACTGACTCAAGAGGGGGCATTTATGGATGAGCACCCTTACGTGGTCCATTCTATTAAAAAGCTGGAAAATTATTTTTACTAGCAAATACATAGTAAATATAAAATTTTTAAGCTTTCCTGAAAAGACATAAACATTGTATAATAGAGATAATATAGTCTTCTGTTTATTCTTTAAGTTAAAGGGATCACTATCGTTAGACAGCAGTAATCTTCTGCATACTTCTAAGTATTTTTGTAACTTCTTCAAGGACGTGAAGATTCTGCCTCGGGCGAGCTGCTCTGTGCAAAGCTCCGTGAGTCCGCCCTGGGCAGGCTCTCTGCTCCTTTGGCTTATGGCTCCTCCTGCCTGGAGAGTCTTGCCCTCTCCTCTCCACTTGTGCATGTGTATGCTCTTCTGTTAATGCTCAGTTCAAGTCTGAACACCTCCAACAATCCCTACTCAATTCACTGAACTCTTGGTAATTCATCCTTTTTCTGGTTTCCATACCTTTCCACTAATGTAGCCCTTAATCTATGCAATTACGGTTTGGGGAAGCTGTTACTTCTGCAGGGCATACGCTAAATCACTCATCTCATCACTGAAAGATGAGGAGGTAAATCTACCTTACGGGTCCTGGAAGCTTCTTATTTTCCACCAAAGAAGTTTTTTTTCCGTGGACAAGATTAAATTTTTTAAAATGTAAGTTTTTGAATTCTGACTTATTCTCTTATCTTTGACGTGAAGTTTACATTGCTGGATTAATTATTCTAAAGTAAAGATGTTATCATATTAGTCTCATATTGAGAAGACTTCCTGACCTTTTAATTACCAAAATTCCAAAGACCAAATGCAGGCCTGGCATTGAAGACCACAACTGACCAAAGCCACTTTTATAATGTCACGACTCACTATTTCTACATACAAACTGTCCCAGTTGACAAATCTTTTTCTTGCTTCCTAGATGTAAATGGGAACTTTTTTTCTGCCTTTGCTTTTACCCATTCTCTTGGAATCTACTTTACAGATGACTCTAAGCATTCAAGACGTTATTGTGCTACTTATATGACTCTGTGTCCAGTATGTAACTGAACTGTAAAATCCTTAAAGACAAAGTTACTTATATTTCCTTACTGGACTTTGAGCCCCTTGAGGTCAGGGCCAGAGTTCAGTTACCTATGCATTTCCAAAGTCCAGTACAATTCCTGGTATCCAATAGGTGCTTAATAAATGTTTTAAATGAATTAATGAGTTAATAAACTGGTCTAGATAGATACAGAGTTCGATATGTGTCCTTTTCTGAGTAGCCTTAATTTGCAAGAAAGAGAAAATGTTACAAAAGTTCATCCTATAGCCTGAGCCTGGAGAAAGGGATCTTTGTTGCCAGCCAGCCAACTCTGAGGGGTTGGGGGTGGGTCTTTCTACTATGGATCACTTTTAACACCACCCTAGCCTATTGAACAATTGCCCCAAATCCCTATACTTGTAGGGCAACTCTGCTCTATTCGTCTATCTGGCATGGTGCCTAGCATAGTATTAAGACTGAGCATGTGCTAATGCATATTTCCATTAAGGACCAATACTGAATTATTCACAAATAGTCAAGCAAGGTGTTCTTGAGATGGATAGTACTTGTGGTCTATCCGTACCATGGAATATTACTCAGCGATGCAAAGGAACAAACTGTTGATACATACAACTTGGATGAATCTCGAGCAATCATGCTGAGTGAAAAAAGTCAATCTAAAAGGTTATATATTATATGAGTCCGTTTATATATAACAAAGGGATTAGCAGTTGCCAGGGGAGAGGGAGCGGAGGAGGAGGAGGGGGCTGACTGTGTCTATAATAAAGGATAGCACCAGGGCTCTTTGTCACGGAACTACTTTGTATTTTGACTGGCGGTGGTCACATAAAACTACACATGTGATAAAATTGCACAGAACTAAGTACATAAACACACACAGACATAAAACTGAGAAAGATTTCTGGATTGTATCCATGTTAATTTCCTGGTTGTGAGATTGTGCCATAATTATGCAAGAAGTTACCATGAGGGAAACCAGGCAATAGTTACATGGACTCTCTCTGTATTACTTCTTACAACTATATAAGAATCTACAACTATCTTAAAATAAGAAGTTTTTAAAAACAGCAATTTCTCTGAACCTGGAGCTATTTTTAAGACTTGATATGATGAAATATATAACACAGATCTTTAAAATGCTTTATTTATGTGTGTAAATCATTAATGTTATTTTTACAACATTAATTCTGAAGGGGAACCTCAGCATTAGATTTTTTTAACTTTATTTTTATTGTTGACACGACAGATGTCCTCATTTGCCCACCTGCACTCTGCCCTTGCCCTCCCCCTTCCCTTTGGCCATCACCACACTCTTGTCTGTGTCTGTGGTTATACATATATGTTCTTTGGTAATCCCTTCACCTTCTTTCACCCAGTTCCCTCATCCCCTCCCCTCTGACAGCTGTCCATGCCTCTGTTTCTGTTTCGTTAGTTGATTTTGTTCATTAGAGTTCACATATAAGTGAAATCATATGATATTTGTCATTCTCTGACTGGCTTATTTCACTTAGCATAATAATCTCCAGGTGCATCTATGCTGTTGAAAAACGCAAGATTTTCTTCTTTTTTATGGCCGCATAGTATTCCATTGTGTAAATGTACCACAGCTTTTTTATCCACTCATCTACTCATGTGCACATGGGCTGCTTCCAGATGTTGGCTATTGTAAATGACACTGCTATGAACGTAGGGGTGCGCATATGCCTTCCAAGTGGTGTTTGGGGTTCTTAGGATGTGTTTGCAGAAGTGGAATTGCTGGGTCAAAAGGCACTTCAGTTCCTCCATTTTTAATTTTTTGAGAAAACTTCACACTGTTTTTGACAGTTGCTGCATCAGTCTGCATTCCCACCAATAATGCAGTAGGGCTATCTTTTCTTCACATCCTTGTCAGCACTTGTTGTTTGTTGATCTATGATGGTAGACATTCTGGTATGTGTGAGGTGATATCTCATTGTGGTTTTAATTTGCATTTCTCTCATGATTAGTGATGTTGAGCATCTTTTCATATGACTATTGGCCATCTGTATGTCCTCTTTGGAGAAGTGTTTATTCAGGTCCTTTGCCCATTTTTATTTTTATTATTTTATTAAATTATATTTTATTGATTATGCTATCACAGTTGTCCCATTTCTCCCCCATCATTCCCTCCACCCTGCACACCCCCTCCCACCCACATTCCTCCCCTTTAGTTCATGTCCATGTGTCATAAGTTCTTTAGCTTCTACTTTTCCCACACTGTTCTTGCCCTCCCCCTGTCTATTTTCTACCCACTGTCTATGCTACTTATTCTCTGTATCTTTTCCCCCCTCTCCTCCTCCCACTCCCCTGTTGCTAACCCTCCACGTGATCTCCATTTCTGTGTTTCTGTTCCTGGTCTACTTGTTTGCTTAGTTTGCTTTTGTTTTAGATGTGGTTGTTAATATCTGTGAGTTTGCTGTCTTTTTACTGTCCTATTTTTTATCTTCTTTTTCTTAGATATGTCCCTTTAACATTTCATATAATAAGGGCTTGGTGATGATGAACTCCTTTAACTTGACCTTATCTGAGAAGCACTTTATCTTCCTTTCCATTCTAAATGACAGCTTTGCTGGGTAAAGCAATCTTGAATGTAGGTCCTTGACTTTCATGACTTGGAGTACTTCTTTCCAGCCCCTTCTTGCCTGTAAGGTCTCTTTTGAGAAATCAGCTGACAATCTGATGGGAACTCCTTTAATAAGTGACTCTGCCTTTATCCCTTGCTGCTTCTAGAATTCTCTCCTTCATTTTAATCTTGGCTAATGTAATTATGATGTGCCTTGGTGTGTTCCTCCTCAGGTCCAACTTCTTTGGGACGCTCTGAGCTTCCTGGACTTCCTGAAAGTCTATTTCCTTTGCCAGATTGGGGAAGCTCTCCTTTATTATTTGTTCAAATAAGTTTTCCACTTGTTGCTCTTCCTCTTAATTCAGATGTTGGGACATTTAAAGATATCCTGGAGGTTCCTAAGCCTCTCCTCATTTTTTTGAATTCTTGTTTCTTCCTTCTTTTCTGTTTGGTTGTTTCTTTCTTCCTTCTGGTCCACTCCATTGATTTGAGTCCCAGTTTTCCTCCCATCACAATTGGTTCCCTGTGCATCTTTCTTCATTTCACTTATTGTAGCCTCCATTTGTTCCTCTAATTTGCGACCAAAATGAACCAATTCTGTGAGCTTCCTAATCACCAGAGCTTTGAACTGTGCATCTGATAGGTTGGCTACCAGTGCTATGAGCTCTGCATCTGATAGGTTGACCACCTCCTGGTCGCTCAGATGAATTAACTCTGGGCCCCTGTCTGTTCTCCCTTTTGAGCCATCCTTGGTTTTGTTTTTTTTTTTGTTTTTGTCTGGTCACAGCTGTTACATAGTGAGGGGTGGAGCCTTAGGCATTCATCATGGTGGGGCCCCCAGTCACTAGGTTGTGATGCTGGATGTGGGGGCGGGGTCTGAGAGGGAACAATGGCACTTGCTCTGCGCTCTCTCGTGGATTCCAGTCCCTTCAGCCTCTGTCCCCTATCAAATTGGCCTTTGCCCATTTTTAATAGGATTATTTATTTTCCTGGTACTGAGTTGTGTAAGTTCTTTATATATAAACAAATACATGTATATTTAACCCCTTATCAGATGTATCATTGGTGAATATGTTCTCCCACACAGTGGGTTGTCTTTTTGTTTCATTGATGGTTTGTTTTGCTGTGCAGAAGCTTCATAGTTTGATGTAGTCTCATTTGTTTATCTTTCCTTTTGTTTTTCTTGACCTGGGAGATTTATTGGCAAAAATATTGCTACAAGAGATGTCTGAGATTCTATAGCCTATCTTTTCTTCTAGGATTTTTATGGTTTCATGACTTATGTTTAAGTTTTATCCATTTTGAGTTTATTCTTGCGTGTGGTATAAGTTGGTGGTCTAGATTCATTTTTTTTTTGCATGTACCTGTCCGATTTTCCCAACTCCATTTATTGAAGAGATTATTATTATTCCATTGTATGCTCTTGCCTCTTTTGTCAAATATTAATTGAACATGAAGGTGTGGGTTTATTTCTGGCCTCTCTGTTCTGTTGCATTGACGGATAAGTCTGTTCTTATGCCAGTAATTTTTCTGTCATTTTTTCCAAATAGGTTTTCATTTTCTTGCTCTCTCTCTTCTTCTTCCAGCATCCCCATGATGCTAATGTGAGTATGCTTTAAGTTGTCCCACAGGCTCCTCACGCACTATTTTTTTTTGGGGGGGGATTCTTTTTTCTTTTTGCTATTCTAATTGGGTGTTTTTTGCCTTCTTTTATTCCAAATGGCTGATGTGATTTTTGACTTCATCTATTTTACCATTGATTCCCTGGAAATTATCCTTCATTTCTGACTGGTCCTTTTTTATGGTTTCCATGTCCCTTCTTATGCTGTTAAAGTTCTATCTAAGTTCATCTACTTTTCCTTAAGTTCCTTGAGCATCCCTTTAACCAGGGTTTTGAACTCTGCATCCAGTAGATTGCTTGTCTCCCTTTTATTTAGTTCATTTTCTGAAGTTTTGTTCTGTTCTTTTATTTGGGACATGTTCTCTCTCTCCTCATTTTGGCAGCCTCCTGGTGTTTGTTTCTATGTAACCAGTAGAGCTGCTGTGTTCCTGGGTTTGGTGGAGAGGCCTTACATAGTAGGTGTTCTGTAGGCTCCGGTGGCACAGCTTCCCCGATCACCCAAGGGCAATCCAGGTGCACCCTCATGCGAGCTGTGTACACTCTCCTGTTATAGTTGGGCCTTGATTGCTGTTGGCTCATCAAAGGGAGGGATTTACCCCCAGGCAGATCAGCTGCAAGCACTGGCTGGGACTACCATGGAGGATCAACTGTACAAGCTCCCACCCCACAGAACAGGACTTACTTCAGCAGGGCTCTGGTGCCCACTGAGTTTGCTCCTTGAGTGTGTCACTTGTGCAAATGGTTGGGAGGTGCTTCAATGTAATCTAGAGCTGTCCACTGGGGTGCTGTTTCTGAGGCCTCCTGGCGGGTGCAGGACAAGGCCAGCTGCTGCCTGTGTTCTGCCCAGGGCCACTGGGCATGAGTTACAAAGCGATCTACAGAAGCTACTAGTTGTGCTGCACTTGGAGGTGCCCAGGAGAGGCAACGTTGAAAACCAAGGCTGGCTGCTGCTAGTGCCAGGCCTGGGGCCACTTAGTGAGACTATGGGGAGCACTGAGGCGAGGTGCTGCTTGTTTGAGAGATAGGCCATTTGAACAGAAAAGCCAGTAGAAACAGCTCAGGTGGGGCCCAAATTGGGTGGGATGGGGTCTCAGGGAATCACCAGGGTAGGGCAAACAGCACGAGCCAGGCTGACGGGGACTGAGATATGGTGGCAGTCTGCAGGCTATAGGTGGGGTAGGGGGCTTCTGAAAGGGAACAATGGCCTCTGCCACTACTTTTGTCTGGCAAAAAGCTGCCCCCACCCCCAACTCTCACCCTGATGCCAGACAATTCAGTTCCTCCCAGTACGTCCCTGTTTTCTTTCAAGCTGCTGTCCCAGGGCTGGAGCTCAGAAGGAGTGAAGCTGAGTAAATCCATGTGCGGCCCTTTAAGAAGAACTGCCTGGGACTCCAGAAGCCCTCGATCTCCCTCAGCCTCCATCCCTGCGGGTATTTATAGCTAGAAGTTATGAGGACTTCTCTTCCTGGCACTAGAACCCTGGGTTAGGGGTCCTGGTGTGGGGCTGGGACCCCTCACTCCTCAGGGAGCCTCTATAGCCCAGATATCCTTTCTGATTTTTATTCGTCACCCATAGGTGTGGGACTAGCCCATTCCATGTCTGCGTCCCTCCTACCAGTCTCTATGTGGCTTCTTTGTTGATCTCTAGTTGTAGGACTTTCATTCAGCCAGATTTCAGGCAGTTCTGGATGATGGTTGCTCTGTAGTTTAGTTGTAATTTTGATGTGGTTGTAGGAAAGCATTAGATTCTTTAAGTTCAAAATTACACCAAACCTATGGACCTAATCTTGATTTTACCTTTTAAACTTGGAGTTTAGGGTTTTATAAATTTCTTTCACTTATTAGTGTCCACTAGTTTTGCTAACAACTTCAGTAAATGTTTCTACTACTTAAGAGATTTTGTGTGAGACGTTGAATGCTGTATTATGGGTGCATGCTATAAATACTGTTTAAAATTAGATGGCAAAGACTTCCAATTTACATCCTGCCAACTGTTTTACCACACTTTTTTTCTTGCCTGTTTGCCTGCCATGTTATCCTCCATAATGAGTGAGTTACAGTAATTGTAGCTGGAAAAATCATCATGCAAGGGGGAAAAAAAAGCTCAAAACCTGCCTTATTTTTAAATCAGTAAAGCTTCTGTCATTTTTTGGCCGAGTTACAGCTTCACAGCAAAGTCAAAGAACCAGTAGAGTAAATGCCACGTGGGGAAAGGCTCCGTTGAAGCATAAATTAACTGTATTTCATTTTCCCTTAATAAAGAATTTCAGTTTTTCCACAGTTAACTGTATAATCAATTTGCTCCCCTGCTGGTTTGCTAACTTGCTGTTGGCTGTACTTCAATGATATTGAGCCGAGCCTGGAAGGAGAGAAGGAGGAGAAGCTGATCTCACTGAGAAGAAAAAAACGTGGCTGAGATAGACTGTCGTTTCTCTTGTGGTGACCCGACTCTCTGTGACAATACCTGGTAAATTCAGAGTTTCTGCAATCATGTTTTGGTGATTGGATGATGTTAACATTTCAAATACTTCTCAGTTTTCTGCAGCATTGGGTTTTTCAGCACTTGAGTGCTTCTGGAAGACTTTTTGTTTTACTTTTATTTTCATCATTTAACTATACAAGAATTGAGAACTCTAAGTAAGAAAATATTTTAAGTTAAGTTGCTTCTGTGAGTAATGCAACAGAACTTTATATCAAACACTGCTGTGTAATCAGCACTTTAATTGTAAAATTATCCTACTGGAAGGGTTGGAGAGAGCACAGAAAAAATATATTCTATCCTAACTGCTGATTTTGTTCTTCCTGCCCTTCCCATGCTTAGAAATTATACCCTATACTATGGGTTTGTTCACTAACTTACTTGTAATTCCACATTTTCCCCCCCAGCTCTCTGGATTACAAGACACAAGTTAAACATACAAGATAAACAAATATTATCTTTAGTCACAGAATCACCAGACAAAAAGCTCTTCAGAGCGAGCTGTCTCCACCCCTCCACATGATATTTCTGCTCCTCATTCCTAAAGCAGCATTTCAATTTGAGCACAGGACAGTTGGTAGAATTGGGAGAAGCAGGATGCACCACAGTCAAACAGCGAACAGCCCCTCTATCAGCTTCAGGGCTGGGTGCCCAAATTTGATTTGTGTCCAGATAGCTTGATAATCACATTAACCCCCAAGATGCCTTCCAGAGGGCCATGGGAGAAAAAACTTCACGGGTTCTGGGTATAGAAGTACACAAAGAAGCTCCCACTCCCAGCAGTGGCTAGTCCCATGGTTTTCCTTGTGGGGCTGGCTTTTGCTGTATAGTTTCGGATTACATCTGTCATTGCACTCACTCCTGGGTCATCATCACATAATGGTTAGGGATGGGTTTTGTTTTTGTGTTCGTCCCCAAATCTCAGTTTTGTGTCCCTGCCTTTTCCCAGGGAGTCTCCAGGAAGTATTCCAATTAACCAAATGATTTTATCTATTTCACATAGTTTTTCCAACTGAAGGAAGGGCCCATTTAAATTGATTTTTCTGAAGGAAATAGTTCTTTTTCTACAAAATATATGAAAAGGGATGAAAAGAAATAAAAGGTTAAGGAAAAATGCCTTTGCCCCCATGGAATCCTCAAGGTTTGATGTACACCCTAAACTATGCATAAAATGTAATAAAGCATTCATATTGTCTTGTCATCTGCCCATAAATCTGAGGCTTCTAGGCTTCCTAAAGTTTTTTCAGTGAATGGAACACGTCAAAAACTAAGTTTAACTGGTTTGAAATCAGGGAAATATAGGAAATTCAAACATACTAGAGTGATGGTAATTCATCTCTGATTTATGAAATTCGCAAGAAAATTAATACGAAGATAATTATGATTGCACCTCTCTTTGGTGATTGCTAACGACTATTTCTTGAGAAAAACATATTTAAGAATGCCATATTTATTGGAAGACAACAACCTAACACACTGTCACTGAAGCAGGCTGTTTTGGGCGAAGTGGTCCGAGCCCCCTGCGTGCTGTCCCCCTCGCCATCTAGACCAGAGTAGGGGTGCAGCCATTCTCACCAAGGCTGAGAACAGCTGGATGCAGGAAAAAACACATTGAAGACAGTTGTTTGACTGCTTTGAGACAAGTCCTGACAAGCCCAGGCAATAATTTGAAGGAAACTTTTCCAAAAAGATCATGTCCGAAGGTCCCGATTTAGAAAGCAGTAGGGATCCTGTCCAGTCAAATGATGGCAACCACACCCATTGTTGCCCCAGTCGGATAAACGTCCAAGGGATTTATGGTGTGACTCACTTCAAATCCACCAAAAAGATGTCCTGCCAATGGTTCCTTCAAGACTGAATTCTGTTTTAATCCTCTAATCCTTGTATGAGAGTGAGTCTATATTCCCACTTTCATTTTTCTTTTCTGTTCTTGCTAAAATGGGCGCCATTTCTTTGCCCTTTGGCCTATTAACACAGTATTACTGATCTTTCATCATTTTTCATATACTCATCCTATTCAGATTTCTTGGTAAAGGGAATATGCATGGACATATTTATTCTTTCTTACAGACATTTTTTCCATTAAGTTTATAGAGGCTCCGGTAGAAAGAGACAAAATATATGCTAATGTTCTTCTTTCTTCTTGTCCTCCAGAAAATAAGAGGACTGAGGGACCCATTTATGGAAAGAGAAGAAAGTTTGACTGTTCTTTGTAGGGAAGTGAGTTATGGACATCTTGCTTCTGTGAGAAAGCTGGTAATCTAGAAAGAATGTTGTCGGATAAGTATGTTTGCAGGTAAGAAATTTCTCTCTTTTTTTTATATGGCCATGTTGAAACCACACACACACACACACACACACACACCATAAACAAATGAAAACAAAGCAGAAATCAGAATGAACAAAGAGAAGGCAAACTAAAAGAGGTAATAAGACTAAAGTTAAAATTTAGTGTATTACACCCCAGGGTTCATCCTGCCCTGCGCTCAGAAGCATTCAGTGTGACAATTGGCAAGGACAGAAATCAGAATAATGACTATGAAAGAAATTGCAAGAAAAATATCAGAAGTTTTTGAAATGAGAAGAAAACTACCTTTTTTCCTTTTCCTTTAATATTAAACTCACACAGTGACACACACATCACTTTTATTGTATAACATAAAAAAAAAATTTTAATTAAAATGTCCCTTGCTCTCACCTTTACATGCTTTTATTTGGAGTATAGAAAATAATATACTTAATTACTGTGGTAACACAAAAAAGTAGATTTATCATACAATGAGAAATGCTACTTGACATTTTAAGCTAGAAATAGATTTTCCAACTATATCAAGTTATACAATAAGTGCAAACTGAGAATGTACCTATTTTCATGGCCTTTATAATGAAATCTCACCTCTGCCCAAGTAATTGTCAGGGGAGACAAGATGAAACAGAAGCATCTGCTCCCCATTTATTCATTTATTAATTATTTAACAAATATTTGTTAGCACCTACTAAAGTACTGGGTACTATGAGGGACTGTATCAGTTAGGGTCCCAAGAGTAAACAGATGGCACATTTGAATTAGGATAATCCTATGGGAGTTTATTTACAAAAGGGATTAATTTCAAAGGTGTGGGTAAGGAAGGGTTGTGCAGGAACCCAAGGCAACATCAGCACAACTATTACCACCCTCGGGTTCTGAAGGGAGAAGGTGAGGGAGGGGGCAAAGAAACCCAGCGGGGGCGGGGGGAAGAGGGAGGAAAGGAGGGAGAGAGAGGGAGAGTTGGGAGGAGCAGAGGATCTCACAGGACAGGATTTAGGAGAAACAGTATCTGGATCTCACACTCCTTCCTCCTCCAGTCTCCACCCAGGGCTCCCTACCAGCTGAACTCAGCTTATTAGAACTTGGGGATTCTCACATCTAACAAGACAAGTCTTAAGTACAAGCCATGGCTAATTTCCAGTTGGGGTGGTATGTAAAATGCAATGAAGTGGCAATATTGAGTCAATGTGCTCTAAATGGCTGCTATTTTTCTTCAAAATTTGCTACCCCCCCCAAAGTAACTTCATTTACAGTTTCTGTCATAACAGTAGTAGATCCTAACACATTTTGAGGGCTTAAAAAATATCTTGTTATCTGTAATCTGGTCTTCTTTTCTTGCTTCTTTTCTCTTTAAGTATTGTTGATTAAATGCAGCATCTTATTAGAACCCTAAGCACAATTACAGAATAATGTATACTTTTGTCATTTTTAGAGACCTTTCTCCTTGTTCTAATGTGGTGATAATATATGCAGTTAGAAAGGAGAGAACAAAACACTGCTTGAAATACGTCCCTCTTTTTTTTTTACTTCCCTCTTTTCAATTCTTCCCCTCACCATAGAAGTATACCTTCTTGTCTCTTTAGCATATGTCTTATAGATAGACCACAGCCATTGGTAACTCACATAATTTTTTTAAAAAGATTTTTATTTATTTATTTTTAGAGAGTGGGGAAGGCAGGAAGAAAGAGAGGGAAACACTGATGAGTGAGAGAAACATCAACTGGTTGCCTCTTGCGTGGCCCCCAACTGGGGACCTGGCCCACAGCCCAGGAATCTAGCCCATGACCCCTCGCTTTGTGGGACGACACTCAACCAGCTGAGCCACACTGGTCAGGGTCCACACCTTTTTTAAAATAAAATTTATTTTGATTTCAGTGCAACCTATCCTTTAAGGCTGAAACTTGTCTTAGTTCTGCAGCACTAATTTCTTCTAAACCATCATCACACTTTATTAGTTATTTATGTGTGTGTGTCTTCTGTCCTTGAATCTTGACCTTAAGTTTCCTATAGGCTCATGAAATTATTTTATATTTCTTTAGATTCCATTCTACACTACCTAGCGCTACAGGTAGGACAGAGAGGGTACTTAGTTTGATTAACTATATTCAATTATTTGTGTAGATTCATTGTCTCATTAAAATTAGCACAACATTTATTCTTCATCTTGCTCGATTAAGACCCTCTATAGGTGGGTTGACCATGTGTCTTGTTTTGCCTGCAACAGTCTCAATTTATGCCTGTGTTACTTGAATGAGTATTAATATATCCCTTTCTTCACTTTTAAATGTATCCTGGGGGTGGGTACTTCCAGTCAAGATGGCAGTGTAGACAGACATGGCTCATCTTTTCGCACGAGAACAAAATTACAACTAAAATATAGAACAACCATTGTTCAGAATCAACAGAAATCAAGTTGAATAGAAATCTGACAACTACAGAATTAAAGAAACCATATCCATTGAGACTGGTAGGAGGGGTGCAGATACCGAACAGACTAGTCCCACATCCACATGAGGTGGATAAAAATTAGGGAGGGATATCTTGGGAGCAAGGAGTCCCAGCCCCACACCAGGCTCCCCAGCCCAGGGTTCCAGTGCCAGGAAGATAAGTCCCCACAACTTCTGGCTGCAAAAACCAGTGGGAATTGAGTCAGTGGAAGAAACTTCTGGAGCCCCAAGCAGTTCCCCTTCAAGAGCCCACACATGGACTCACCTACTCAGACTCACTGCTTGTGGGCTCCAGTGCTGGGGAGGCAGCTTGAGGAGCACCAGTTGCATGCAGGGGAAGGCTGAGGTGCTTGGGATCAAGGTGAGCACAGGTCACTGTCCCTTTTCTGGGCCCTCCCCGCACAGAGCCGGCAGACTGGTGGTGTATCTAAGATTCCATTAACCTGCCTAACACTATTTGACCTGCCTTGGAGATCCCCATCTAACTCACTGGCCCATCCAAGCTGCTTTTCCATATGAACAAACAAGCAGCAGCTGGCCTCAGTGAGTCCCAGGCCCAGAACTAGCAGCCTAGATTCACAGTTTGGATTCACCTGGAAATCTCCAAGCCCAGCACAAGTAGCAGCCATCTCAGACAGCTTTATAACTCAAGTAGGGTGGCCCTGGGCAAAACATAGGTCAGGGCTGATCTTGGCCTGCACCACCCAGGAAACTCCAGGACCAGTGAACCCAATGGACAGCTACAGACCACATCAGAGCACCACCACCCTGCTCCTGCACAGCTGATCCTCCAAGGAGGGTGGAGGTTAGTGGTAAATAGTTACAGCCAATCCTTGCAGCTGACTGGCCTGGGTAAATCCCTCCCATTGATCTGCCAAAAGCAACCAAGGCTCAACTACAAGAGGAGGGTGTACTTAGCCCACACAAAGGGTGTACCTCAAGTACCCAGCCTGGGTGATAGGGGAAGCTGTGCAACTTGACCCTACAGAACACCTACTACATTAGGGCGCGCTACCAAGACACAGAGTCAAAGCAGCTCTACCTATTACATGGAAATAAACACAAGCTGCCAAAAATGAGGAAACGAAGAAACATGGCCCAAATGAAAGAACAGATTGAAACTCCAGAAATAGCCCAGGATGGTGTAGCTCAGTGGATTGCACACTGGGCTGCAAACCACAGGGTTGCCAGTTCGATTCCCAGTCCAGGGCACATTACTGGGTTGCAGTCCAGGTCCTCGGTGGGGGGCATGCAAGAGGCAACCACACATTGATGATTCTCTCCCTCTTTTCTTTCCCCTCTCTAAAAATAAATAAAATATTTTATTAGCGAACCTCCAGGCCCTGAGCTAAATGAAATGGAGGTAAGCAATCTATCAGATGCAGAGTTCAAAACACTGGTTGCAAAGATGCTCAAGAAACTTAGTGAGGACCTTAACAGCATAAAAAGGATCCAGTCAGAAACAAAGGATACTCTAACTGAAATAAAAAACAATTTATAGGGCCACAACAATAGAGTGGATGAAGTGAAGAATCAAATCAATGATTTGTAGCATAAGGAAGAAGAAAACAACCAATAAGAGTAACAAGAAGAAAAAAGAATAAAAAAATGAGGATAGTGTAAAGCAGCCTGTGGGACAACTTTAATCAATCCAACATTCACATCACAGGGGTGCCAGAAGGAGAAGAGAAAGAACAAGAAATTGGAAATCTATTTGAAAAAGTAATGAAAGAAAACTGTCCTAATTTGGTGTGGGAAATAGATGTGCAAGTCCAGGAAGCACAGAGAGTCCCAAACAAGATGGATGCAAAGAGGCCCACACCAAAACACATCATAATTAAAATGCCAAAGGTTAAAGACAAAGAGATGGGAGAGGGTGTGTGTGAGAATGGGTGAAGAGGTGAGGGGATTAAGAAATACAAATAGGTGGTTACAGACTAGCCATGGGGATGCAGAGTTCAGTATAGGAAAGGGAGTAGCCAAAGAACTTACATGCATGACCCATGGACATGAACAAGGGTGGGGGGATTGCCTGAGGTAATGGGGGATGCTGGCTGGAGTGGGGCAAAGGGGAAAAATCAGGACAACTGTAATAGCATAATCAATAAAATATTTGTAAAAATGTATCCTGAAGAAAATATTTGCAATTTATATGCTAGGTAAGGGTCTAGTATCCGTAACATATAAAGAGCTCTTACAACTCAACAATAGACAAATAACTCAATTTAAAAATGGGAAAAGAACTTGAAGAGAGTTTTCTACAAAGACACATACAAATAGCCAATAAGCACATGAAAAGGTGCTCAACACCTCTAATTATGAGGGAAATGCTAATCAAAACACCAATAGGATGCCTTGTCAGACCCACAAGAATGAATATAAGCAATTAAAAAAGAAAAATAAATATTGGTGAGAGAATCTGGTACACTCAAGAGTTGCCAGTGGGAAAGTGAAATGGTGCTGCTACTGTAGAAAATGGTGTGATGGTCCCTCAAAAAGTTAAACGCTGATTCTCGTGTGACCCAGAAATTTCACTCCTACGTGTATATTCAAGAGAAATGAAAACGGATAGCTGCACAAAAACTTGTACATGGATGGTCAAGTTGCATTATTAATAATAACTGAAAGGTAAAAATAACCCAAATGTCCATCATCCGTGGCATGGCCATACAATGTGGTACCTCCATCAAATATGGTACGGCCATACAATGGAATATTATTCAGCCATGAAAAGGAGTGAAGTACTGATTCATAGTATTGTACAATAGGGATGGACCTTGAAAACATTATAGTAAGTGAAAGAAGCCAGCTACAACAGACTAAAATACTGTGTGATTCCATTTATATGAAATATAAAGGCAAATCCGCAGAGACCAATTATAGATTAGTGGTCACTAAGACCTGAGGACAGAGAAATGAAGAGTGACTGCTTGGAGCATTTGGAATCTCAAGTAGGGGAGACAAGAATGTTTTGGAACTAGATTGAGGTGAAGGTTTCACAGCACTGAATATACTAAAAACCACTGAATCCTATGCGTTAAAATTGTGAATTTTATGTTCTGTGAAATAGATCTCAACTTTCATAATAACAAAAAACTCAGTAAAACAACACCATACCCCAATGTGTCCTGGTTGGGACAATTGTTACTCTACCCATAAGGTAATTTCTAGGGAGTAAATGGAAGAAGGTAAAGAGTACAAAGATTGCAAGGAGCTGGGAGCTAAAGACTACAAAAAGTCTCTTTTTCAGGCTCGGTTCTCTAAGAGTTATACAATTAACATTGCAGGAGCAAAGGTATGGTTTTGTATGTTCAATCTGATATTCAGAACAAAGGTCAGTGTAGAATTCAAAGATTCACTAGAAGAGTGAGGGTTAATATGCCTTAGTATATGAGTGCCCCTACATAACAAATTTTTAATTTAGAACTTCCAAATGGCTTACTAGCCAAATTATAATTCTCTAGAGGGCTAGGAGCTTGAGAACTTAAATGCTAAGCATGGCCCCAGTGCTGCTGATGAAACTTTTGTGTGAAGAACTACTGCTCCAAACCACCCCCCAAAAACAAAAACAAAAGCATAGGTTCTATGATCTGCTCAATGTCACTGAGCTGTTTGGAGAAAGTTAGGGTTCAAACTCGGCTTCTGATCCCACGTGCAGGGCCCTGTTGGTTATGATCCATCAATCCATTCATTCAGCACCACTTCATTTATTCTGCACTTATTCTATGACAGGAGCGACAGGAGCCAGAACCTGAGTCCTAGTGGGTTTTTGCCGCACTCAAGTAGGCCCAATGCTGGGCCAGCAGCAGGGAGACAGCAAGGAAGATCCTCCAGCTCCTAAGGGGTTCCCTAGGCCCCCCAGAAATCATCAAGGAAGGAGTTGCCTCCTCCTCACATGTGCGCTGGAGGTGAAAATAATCCATTCTACACAAAAATAGAATGTGTATTAACCTCATTCTAATGCTTAAAAGATGAACTCACACTCTTGCTTTGGGGAAATGAATTTGAGAGTTAGCAGATGAAAAGCCTAGTCTGTTCATAAGTAAAAAGCTGTACTGAGTCTCTTCCCTTCCTTATTTTAAATCAGATGCTGAGTGTGAGGTTCCCTTATTAAATGAAATCTCCTGAAATCTCAGTAAAATCTCTTAGCATGTCTGTTCTGCCTCCATTTGCTGCACGACCTCCACACTCCCTTCTCCTGTTCCTTTCGCTAAGGACCTTCTCTAGACCAGCAGTCCCAAGTATACATAGAAGTAAACCCTGGATATTTGCCCTCACAGGCATTGCAATCAAACTGAGGAGTCAAGTCGAGATGCATAAAAAAATACAGAGAAAACGCTAGATAATGTCATGCTTGAAACAACACATGAGGATATCGCGAAGCAGTGTATGATTAAATCCTAAACGAGCGATAAGTGCATCGGGTTAAGAGGACGAGATCACTGTGGGATGAAAAAGACTGAGAACAGTCATGTTTCATTTAAGGTAACTATTATTTTGAAGAACTCTTAGGGATTTTCCACTGACAATTGAAATATGTAGCCCATTGACTGGGGCTTGAAAATAGTTTTGTTTTCTATCATTGTGATCAGATTTGATGCATACTATGAAAATTTAAATATAAACTCCTTCCTCACCCCAAACTGGGTAGCCTCTTAGCATGTGTGGTAACAGGATTTGACCTATAATACATTGTGTTTATATAATACCCTATATTTAGCATCAAATAGAAAAGTTTCCCAATAATGAGGTTCTGGAACACAGTCAATTCACAGGAATCACGTCATGCTCATGACAGCTCAGCAGCTCTCTGCTGCTCTGGAGGAGGGAGTGAGTGGCAGGATGCAAAACTAGCAATTGTGCAAAGAACTAAACAGTTCCCTTCATCAAAATCTGACTGTAAACTTTCCTTAAATGGGTGGCTGGGTTGTCGGACCTTTCTCTGGGGAGAGTCCCTGATCCTCCCCCCGCCCCTTACTCCTGAAAACCATTCTATCTCAAAGACAGTACTAGACCATCAGCTAAATTAGATCAGAATGTTGGGGTTTGACAATTACTTAATCCTACCTTTTGTTTTCCTTTCTTTTTCAAATTTTTAAATTTTTAAAAATTATTTATAGAGAGAAGGGAAGGGAGGAAGGAAGAGCGGGAGAGATCAATGTATGATTGCCTCATGCACACCCCCCACTGGGGACCTGGCCCACAACCCAGGAATGTGCCCTGAATGGGAATCAAACCAGTGACCTTTTGGTTCACGGCCCAGTGCTCAGTCCACTGAGCCACACCAGCCAGGGCTTGTTCTCCTTTCTGAAAAACCAAACCAATCCACAACAAAACAATACAAACAAAATTTACCAGGAAAAAGAAAGAAAAAACCCAAACCACTACCATCACTGCCTACTGGCAAAGAGAAATTCCCCAAACAACAATAACAACAGAAATTGTTCCATGAGATAAAATTCCCCCCCTGACCTCAGTTTGCAAAGATTTTAGGGACTGCTCTGTGGGACCACCATACTGAGAATGTTCTGGCACAGACAAAGAAATGGGAAATTTTCCTGTTTCAGGTGTGCCTTTTAGCAACAGAATTTTCCATACTGGATTAGATCATTTTTCCATCAAGGCCAATATCCTGCTTAGCTGACATGACGTTAATGACGGTGAAATGCTTTGAAAACATAAATACCACATATATACGAGCAATAATGAGCCTGCATACTAGTCACTTTATGGCCCCAAGCCCTGGTTCGTGAAAAGATTTTTTTTGGAAAGAACTTTCAATGTATAGAAAAGACAAAGTATTTACAGGTTAACTTCTTGTTCTTTCACATTCATGTCTTGAGCAAATAAATATATATATTTTTAAACCTGGAAGTCTGGAGAGTTAAGGGTGTTTCCAGAACCAGCGAAGCATGTGTTTCGTGATACTCTTTATAGCGTGGAGGTGTTTCGAGGGTCTGGCTGGGAGAGCTGAGCCGGGAAGATTGCATGTGACTGTAGGGCTCAATGCCTAGAAGTGATTCTTTTTGTTCTTTCTTCTCTCTTATGGCACAGGGAATAGGAGGGACAAAAGTTCTACCAACTCGTACTTATCATTATTATGAATATTTTTTAATCCTCACCCGAAGATGTGTTTAGTGATTTGAGAGAGGGAGAGAAACGTAGATTGGTTGCCTCCCATATACGCCCCAATCCGGGAGGAAGCTCGCAAAGTTTTGGTGTGTGAGAGGATGCTCTAACCAACTGAGCCACCCGGGCAGGGTGCCAACTCATATTTTTTAAGTTATATAGCTTTAAATATGTTCAGAAAGAGGAAGACATTTTCTTTCAGATCTGTTTACCTGGTCTTCTTGGACTATGGAAAGAACTTTAAAATAAACAGAAGAGTATAGTGTTTGCTTTTTTACTTTATGTTGTTTATCAAACAGTTTTTTAAGATCAACAACAACTGAAGAGTATATGTGAGTCATCACTGAATCATGGTTGCTTTGGTCTCTACAAGGCTGAAAAAAAAAAATCACACAACAGTCCTTCATTCTTTTTGTTACTTTTAAAAAGAGATCTCGAATTTCCCATTTCAAAAGTTTCCAGAAAACTTTACCATTCGCTCTTTATTTAATTTGGAACTGTTTAGTTCATCTCAGGAACACATGCTTTTAAAAATTTCAAAACAATTAAGATTCTGATGTTTGGGAGCTGATATTTTTATTAGGATTTTATCTGAGTGTCTATCTGGATTATATCTACTTGTTTCTAAGCATTTATAAAAGAGCAGCATTTATAAAATACTGAAAAAAGGTTGCCAAACTATACTTGATATTTATATTTAGTTTCTATCTGAGCTATCCCAAAGCACTCTGCACACAAATATTTACTCTATGTTGTAGACAGAGAAATTTAGGGAGCGGGGGAAGAGGGCTGCAGTTGAGTTATGTAGTAAAAAATGCCCGAGGCAGAATCGAACGTGCCTTCACAGGCCTGGCTTCAACCTCCCTGGACCTATAAAACGAGGGCTTTGGACTAGATATCTTGAAGACACTGACATTCCACACATCTAACCTCAGAGGAACTTATCAAGAGGAAGAAAATGAATCATAGCTCCATTTAATTTGTCAGCCCTAGAGAGGACAGAGGGCTGGGAGTCAGAGGCTTAAAGGCAGTGGGAAGTGGTGGCCTTTAGAGGAACATTGTCAGGACCAGGCTTCCCAGCGCACCAGACAAGCACCGGGCACCTCTGGGAGTAGCGGCATCTGGTGTTCTGAGATTGCGCAGACGGGGATGGGCGCAAAATAAAAGTTCCAATCCATTCGGCGAGAAAAATCCAGTTAGGCCCATTGTTTCCAGCCACATATGCGTAGCAGGAATTAGATGCCTAGAGTTTTCATAGCTTTGCTAACTTTTAATTTGCCTTTCCACAACCAGAGCACCTTACTAGTAGGTTCGTAGCTCCGATTGTACGTACACATGCCAAGCAATAACCTACGCTCTTCTAGTTTCCAAATTGACTGACACTACCTAATCACACAATAAAAACGCTTTTCTGGTTATAAAAACAGTACCTGTTTTACAGAAGAACATTAGAAAAAGTTTTAAAAACTACAAGTAAAGTAAAGATCAGCACGGACCCTGCCACCCGGAGAATCAGTTATCACTAAACATCTCAGGATGTTTCCCTCTGAGTCCTTTCCTCCGGGCATGTACACAGTTTCTGTTTTCAAAACTGGGGTCACGTGGTATGTACAGCTTTAAGCCTCTTTTTTTTTATATATATACATTAAGGGTATACCGTGAGCACTTTCCCATCACAAATGCACTGAAATAGTAAGATGGTATTTAATTCTGATGCCAAACATCTGGATGAAAAGTAAAAAGCCAGTCAATTATCTAGATATTTTCAAATACCCAGATGTTTGGCACCATGTCGATGAAACATTAAAGTCCTTGACCAAAATTTGCAGCTTTTGCACAGATGTCTGGCATTATGTAGGCAAACTTTCTGAGCTGACTGGGCCTTTTGGCCACAGAGAGACAGAGCATTTATTATACACTTCAGGTTACATGTGTGGCAGACCTTAGCTAGTGTACACAGGTAATTTTTTCACTGTTTCATAATAAATCAGCAGCATGGACAGTATACGTATTTTAGGAAGCCTTAACCCACTATAATAAAGTCTGCTATCTATATTTTCAGTCACTTGTTGGCCAGATTTGACTGTGTGTTGATCTCGAGAGCTTAGTGTAAAGTTATCCTTTCAGCCAGTCTTGATCTGGAGGATTTGTACACTGTGAGGGTTTTGTTTTGTCTTTTTGCAATTATTAAGAAAGTTCTTTCTGGCTGATAATTTTATTAACAGATTGCTCTGAATATTTAAAAGTCATGTTAATATGCCAACATCCGTGACAACAGTCCTGCTTAAAATACATGAAGATTTTTTTCAAAGGATATTTTTATAATTTTCTATTTATCTTGTTCCTGGGGAATAGTTCTTCTAGGTCTCTGTATAGTGTATATAATTTGCCCTTTTTTGACTCCTGAAGGCATCATTTATAAAAGTTCAATGAAGTTCAATATTAGTCACAATTATATTACACCAAATTTCATGTACTTGATTACAAATTAATAATTATCTTTGAAATTACCATTCTATTTATTTATTTATTTATTTATTTATTTTACTTTTAGAGAGGGAAGGGAGGGAGAACAGAGGGAGAGAAACATCAATGTGTGGTTGCCTCTCACGCACCCCTAACTGGGGGACTGGCCTGCAACCCATGCATGTGCCCTGACTGGGGATTGAACCTGTGACCCTTTGGTCCGCAGGCCGGCACTCAATCCACTGAGCCACACCAGCCAGGGCCTGAAATTACCATTCTTAACATTCTTTTTCTTAACACTAAAATGGAGTTGTCTTTCCTTTGTCATCCTATCTGTTTCTCTTCTTGTTAGTGCTACTTTGATTATGTCCATTATATATCTATTAGGATAAAAGTATTTCTACTTCTGTTGCTGAAATAGCAAAAAAAAAAAAAAACAAAGAAAGAAAAAGAAAGAAAATCTAGCCAAGTTATGCCAAAGCGAGCAATGTAGCTGAATAATTCAATGCATGAGTCCATTAGTAATGTGAACTAAGTTCTCACTTTGCCTCTCACCCACACAACACTGTTTGGCTTGTCCACATTCTCCTGACTTTGTCACCAACTTGCTCCATTGCCACAGGCAGGATGTTAGCTGGAGCTCTGCCTCAGGGTCTTCATCCTTCACCCACAAAAAAAAAAAACCCACTAGACATTCCCACATTAGTGTTTCATAGAGTAATTTGTAAAGGTTCTTTGGCATCATCAATACTCAATGTTGTTACTGCTAAGTAACTCAATTTATTTGAAGGAATGGCATTGAAAAACCAGGTGGATATAAGGTTTTGATTTTTACAAAATATGTACAGAGCACTGCGCGTTTGGGGACTGCCTACTTGGTTTCTTCCAGGACTCTGGAATCTCCTCACTTTCGGTTTTAGCACCTGGACCGATGTGTGCTATTTGCTATTATGAATATTTTCTGCAGATTTATTGAGTGTTATGTTATGCTTGGTGCTCTTGCCCAACTGCAATTTACTTATGACTTTATATTCTGGGTGCTTTTCTGTGGTCTGTACAGGCCTGAGTAAAGCAGTCATTAATGAGGTGATATGCCGCTGCTATTCTGGAGTGATGGTATCTTCATCCAATTGCTATGTTTTATAATGACAGCAAATTTGGGGTAAAAATGAAAAGTTATAGCTACTTAGCTAGATACTTGGGAATCTCTAGAGAGTTGCATGGCTTTTTTCATCCAAAGTACTGGAGTGCTGGACTGTAAAAACCAGTACCCTTAGACTTCTGACCTAGTGTTCTCCCGATGGAATTTCGTTGTTGGCAATACTTGTAAAAATGCATAAGCAAAAAGACAGACCTGTGGACACACGTGCAAAAATTATTGAAAGAGATGGTAGGATCAATTGAAGTATTTATTTGTCAATGGATAATTAAATTTAGTCACTAAGTGGTTGCTTTAAGGTTAAGTAGTTGTTTGACAGACTTCAACTATTTATTTCACCTTATTATTGGTGCAGCATATCCTGGTGAACATATCCTTATGCAGCTAAATTTTAGTGGCTGTTTTCTGACATCTATCGATGATGGGGGTGGTCAGATTCCTCTGTTTCTCCTACACCCCTCATCCAATCCATTAACATGCCTGCAGCACTATCTTCAAATATATTCTGAATCCCACCGCTTCTCACCACTTTTACAACTGCCGCCTTGGCCCAGGCAAGTGTCGTCACTTGCTTGGACTGTGGCATTCACCCCCAGACTGGTCTCCATCTTTCCAATTTTGTCGCCAATGGGATGTCTTCCCCCAACAGATGTCAGTGTGATCTTTTCAAAATGTAGCCTGAGTCATGTCACTTTTCTGTTCCACAGCCTCCGTCGACTTTCCAGGATTCAGAGTACGAGCTGAACTACAAGACCCTGAAAGATCCGGGTCCCACGTATCGCCCTGCCTCTCTTTCTCCCCACTCCAGCCACACAGGCCTCCTCTCTGTTCCTCACACATCTGGGGCCAGCTTGTGTCTCAGCTGCTGATTCATAGCAGCCTCGCCGGCCAAGCCTCTTCCCTTGTGGGGTCGAATGCCTCAGGTGTCTGTTCAGTGTTGCCTCCTCAGAGAGACTGTCCAGTACTGTGTTTTGCAAATTAGTTCGCCTGCCCCTTGTCATGCTCAATACCCTTGACCTCTGTTATTTTTCTTCATGCCACTCTTCAATTTATATCAGAAATCCTTCTGTTTCTAGTTTTTTGTCTCTTTCAGCTACCAGCGTATAAACTTCATGAGAGAGGGCATTTGTTCATCTTGTGCACTGAGGTACCCCCACCCTTAAATGCGTCTGGCACATAGCATAGGCTCGGTAAATATCTTTTCATTGAAAAAAAGAAAAAAGGCCCCGGGTTGACTAATACAGGACCTTGGTTCTCAGCTAGTCTAGATTACGTTAGGAGACAGTGGGTTAGATCATTACCAGTTGATTACTACGTGATTTGCTTTTTCACTGTGATGGTCGTTTCTGCCAGGTGACCCAGACATGGGTCCCACTGGCTCACAGCATGACCGGGATTAAGTGTGCCATTCTCCCACGCCATCTGTGGGAGGGGACCTGTGGATTATCAGGGCTGGTTTTCTTCGCCATCT
Source organism: Anoura caudifer (assembly GCA_004027475.1). Taxonomy (NCBI): domain Eukaryota; kingdom Metazoa; phylum Chordata; class Mammalia; order Chiroptera; family Phyllostomidae; genus Anoura; species Anoura caudifer. The sequence continues at coordinate 100,923 of PVKU01003906.1, read as the reverse complement.
TGGCTCACCTCACAGGTCATTGAATGTTCTGATTCCATGGTAATTTTTTCTGGGTTCTTAAAAGTGTTCTCTGCCCATGTTATTGAACAATGAAAAGGACAGAGTGGATGAGAAAAGCCTAGCCACCTAAGCAGAAACTCCCCTTCCACGTGGTACTTGCGGTGAGTCCCATAACAAGTAGAGGTGAGCCCTGCCCATGCGTCAGATTTTGTGGCAAGCATTAAGAAAAAGCAAAAAACACAACTACTTTTACATCTGTATCATACTTTTTTAGAGTTTTCACAGATATTCTCATTTATCTTATTTGTAGTCCTTGCTCTCAAGAAATTTATAAAGTTTTTGTGGTTTAAAAATAGCACAAAATAAATGGAGACTGACATGAAAGTGTATAGACACGCCCCACATATCGATGTGTCAGTCAACAACGGGCCGCGTATGGGACTGTGGTCCCATAAATTACGATGCAGCTGAAAACTTCCTGTCCCCTAGTGATGCCGTAGCTGCAGCGCCTTCCTAGCTGCTGTGGGGTTGTAACACAAAGCCTTACTCACGTGTTTGCGCTGATGTTGGTGTAAACAAACCTACTACTCTGCTGGTCATATGAAGGTATAACAGGTACGATTATGTACAGTACCTAATAGCTGATTGTGATAATAAACAACTATGCTATTGGTTTACGGATTTATTATACTGTACTTTTTATCATTATATTAGAGAGTATGCTTTGAACTAAAAAAGAAAACACTATAAAACAGCATTCCCTATCATGCTGGCAGCGGCCTCATACATCTCGTGTTTACCACTTCGCATTCTTTGTGGTTGATTTAATCTCATGTTGTTTTGTACAGTAACATGCTGCATAGGCTTGTAGCCTAGGAGCAGTGGGCTACACCACACAGCCTAGGTGTGTAGCAGGCAACTCCATCTAGGTTTGTGTAAGTGTACTCTATGGAGCTTACACAATGACAAAATCACCTAACAATGCATTTCTGAGAAGTATCCCCATCATTCAGTGATGCATGATTATTTAAAGGCTAAATTGCTTAGAATAAATTGTTGGAATAAATATTATAAATTAAGGAGTAGGCTTGGCCTGGAGTGGACCTATCAGAGAAGGTTCCAGAGAAAAAATTAGAGTTGATCCAGAGTTTTGACTGATTCCTCCACTGAATCATTGCTTACATTAGTATAAAACATATATTTCACACTCACAAAGATCTTAATAATCTAGTAGGAGAGTTTAAAAAGTAACATTAAAATAAAGATGAATTAGTACATAATTTAAGAATGATATAAGCAAAATGGAATGGGACACCAGAGGAAAAAGAGAGAACTTCCTGTCTGGGTATCTAGCAAAGCTTCCTAGATAAAGGGACACCGACCCTCATCCTCAAGGACAAGGGACAGTACCGCAGGCACAGAAAATACTCAATTGTCAATGACTAAGTGTCAACTTGGTCAATATTATCAAAGCATTTTGAATATGTAGCTACAACCTAAAGAACTTCCCAGAGAACAATGTATTTCTTAGGTTTACAACGAGCAGTACAAGTAAAGCAGTCTGTTTCAGAAAGCTACTCCAGAAGGGATTCAAAGTCTCACACAATCAAGCAAGAAGGGGAAATCACACTCGAAATGGAAGAAATCATTATGCAAAACTTAACTACTGGTGGCCAGTCAAAGAGTTTTTCTCTGCTCCCCAAATCCAATAAATAATAGTATTTGCTCTGATAGGTACAAAACTTAGTGCCAAAAAACAATAATCAGAATATCCTGTTGCTATGTAAATTAATGCATAAAATGTGTATCAGATAATGTGCTCTTTAAGAATTAGTAATCCTCTTTAGCAAAAAGGTGATTAATCCATTGTAAGATGGGAAAAGTGAATTTGGGTTAAGTCAGGTGCCCACACTTGCATAGCTCCTAGGCAGCATCACTGCTGGGGTTTGAAATCTGCTCCTCCTGGCTCCATTTCAACACCGTGAGCTGCCGTACAGAAACCAGGTGAGAAATCAGGCGAGGTAGAGACTGAAGGCAGCCTGTGGTCATCCACCCCCACAAGATGAACAGTTGTGCTCCTGCGGAACAACCTGCTAGGGGCACAAATAGATGCCCCCAGCTGTCAATCCAGGGTGTATCACCTGCAGCAAACCTCCCTTTGAATCTTCACAGCACTTCCATTGTTCTTAGTAGTTACTTACTTTGACTTTTTGGTTTTCTATCATTGCACCGATTTTTACGTGAAATTTATACATTGGCAAAGGAAGCACTTTGAATCAACCCCGAACAAAGCACAAAACAAAGGCCTCTGAGTCAAGAAAGGAGGGGGAGGCAGAAGTCGGTGCTGCTGGGAAGCCTACGTCTGTCTGGGACGGTAGCAGGCTTTGCCGGGCAGCTCAGGGAGCAGACCGTGGCAGGAGGCCAGGCTCCTCTCCGGCACGCCTGAGTTATGCTTCCATTTAATTGTTTTTGAATTTTGAGATCGAATCTACCCACATGTAAATATGTCTTAACAAAAGCCCATTTCAAAGCCAAATCTAAGGAATGTTTATATCAGCTACCATTTTGCATTACTCAGGCAGTGTTCTCTTCCATTAATGTTATTAACTGAATGTTGGTTAGTGCCTAGAATGCAAACAAAAATACAGCATTTCATGGCTATTGTCCTTGACACATTTCAAAAGTGAAGTTACACTGGTTGTGACAATTCAAAGAAATTCCAGTGCAGAACACTACCTCTGCCCTCAGTTTCTCCTGTATCTTCAAAAGGAGGTGCCAAGCTTTATTTCTCATTGACTTATTTGTTGGTTCCTGCTCACAGGACTGGGATGCAATTGCCCTGGCGTTACTAGGGGAGCAGGAGAAACAAGGCCTGCCAAGCTTGTTCAGGAGGGAAAATCAGGGAGATGAAATTGGCAGGCAGAAGGGTGGGACGAGGCCCTGAGAATGGGCTGGGGCAATGGGTTCAGAACTAATGGTACCCTTTTATGGGGCACCTTGTTGGCAGAGACCAGGCTCTAGTTCTTTCTTTAAAAAATACGTTTACTGATTTTAGAGAGAAAGGACATAAGAGAGAGAGAGAGAGACATCGATGTGAAAGAGAAACATCGATCTGTTGCCCCCCATACATACCCCAACCTGGGATCGAACCCCCAACCTTTTCTGGCGTATGGGGAGGAAGCTCCAACAGACTGAGCCACACTGGCCAGGACCAGGCTCTAGGTCCTGATGTTGCCATCCGTCTATTCTGCCTATGCAGCAGTGTGATGGGACTGACGCTTTCTATTACTTTTATTGCTTTCCACAGATAGGACAGATACACTTAAGATAGTTTCCAAGGTCTTAAAATTATTATAATAGTCTCTCTATCTTGTCTTAGGCTTCTCCTGACAGTTCTAATGATTAGAAGAATAAAAACCTCAGGTCCTAAGATTTACTTTATTTTTTACTATTTCCTCTCATTTATCATTTCTACTCAAAGTCACAAAAGAACACAGAAAAATCTCATTCAAACACAGTAGGAATATGACGGCAAGTAGCACTTGGGAAATTCGTGCACCCTTCACATGTGGATTATATTCCTGGGAAACTTGCTACAAGTAGAAATAAAATGTATTAAATATTATTTTCGCCTAGAAATGGTGCCATAACAAGAGGGGAAAGTTCCTGACCTAGGGCCTTATGCCAACCCTTACCAAAGGCAGGAGTTAATAAACTATACATTATATATTTAGTTTCACAGCATAAAGCTCTCTGAAGCATACATATATCAATTAAGTTGTGCTACCAGTAGTCAATAAACATAAATTCCATTTAATATGATGCAGTGTCTTTGACCACATTTTCCTGCCAAATATTAAACCAGATCAAAACAACTCTGCGGAGCAGGTTTATTTGCTTCATGGATTTCAGGATGATTTCCTTGAGGACATTTTGACAAGGATGTTGAAGGAAAGTTGGGTGCAGCGATCTGATGCTGTTGAGGAAAAGAGAAAACTAACCCATTTTTTCTTATAGTTTCCTGATTTTCTTATAGTCAGTTTTCCTGCCATAAAACTAGGGATTAGAACTAATCACAGCCTGCCAGTGTGCTTGAGGTTGGGATTAATTTCCTCAAAAGGGGAGAACAACATATGTTCATGTGAGAAACTGCCTGTTTAAGTGTCAGAAGTTACAACGAGGGTGTAATTGGCAGAGGGCTGAATGTGTGAATTGCTCTGAGTACAAATCACCATAAGGATTGCTTGCACGACTTTTTTTCCTCCCTCCAATTCATCACTGAGTGGAAGAGACATTAACTGGGAGGCTTGGGTTCCTAGAGTGCCCGCTAATGGATTCAGGGTAAGAGTGGGCAGGCCCTGCAACCGTGTCTGAGAATCCTGGACTAGGCCTTAAAGTCACCCTAAAAGTTATCATTTTAGACTATTGTTCTACTGAGAGAAATTGTCAGTTATCTTTTAAGAATCCAACAAGGATTCTCAAGGAAGAATCAGACTGAGGAAAAATGGATTTTTAATAATTAGTCTCCAAATCTTGTATCCAAATCCTGAGTTTTATGTCAAGTCAGTCTGTGTGACAAGACACAGTGAACGGTATGATTCATTCTATTTCCTTTAGAGAAAGAAAGAAGGAAAACTATTCATTTAATCTTGTATTATATCAAAATTGATTGAGAAAAGTCACAAATTAGTTCTGTCATTTCTGACAACATGATTTTTATCAAAGGACTAAAAGCTTTGTTAAATGGTGGGAGACAGAGGAAGAGTTTATTTCAAATCTCAGGGAAAAGCCCATGGCATCAAAATGACTCGACAATCATATACAGATATCAGCGTTCAGAATGACTCCCCTGTAGCTGTGTTTATTTTTTGCAGAATGCTCTTTGTCAGTTTCATTTATCTTAAAAGGTCCAGTTATTCCTTCCCTTCTGCAACCAGCTCCACTAAAGCTGTGTTTATCTCTGCTCATTTTCTAATCTAGTGGAACCAAGGAGGCAAGATGGTCAAGTAAGATTTTCCTTTGAAATGGAAACTGCTGTTTACCTAGCATGTTGCAAAGCAGAATTCTCTCTAGAATCACCTAAAACACGCTAGAAAGCCAGAAGTTTCTCTTGTACAATAAAAGCTGGTGAACTCAATGTCACAAACCGATCTGTCCTGGATAAAGACACTGATGTCATCTAGCTCAGGAGGTAGAAAAAGTGATATTCTCAGATTCTGGAAGTGGAGGACAGCCACAATTTAAAAAAAAAAAAAAAAAAAGGAAGTGAAGCAAAAAGTGGTGATTAGCTTTCCTTCTTTAGCAAATCCAGCTTTCTTTGGACTGTTTCTTTCCTGCCTTCCTAGCAATGAGTAAATTCCTTTAAAACAAGAAGATGGTTCTTTCAAGAATACCCTTTCCCTCCCTCAGCTCAAGTTTTCTGACCCCCAAACCCACCCATTGTTTGACTTGAGAAGTAAGCAAATGAACACAGGAAAATTGTGTAGAAGCTGTAGGTTGAGAAAAGAAGAGCGCTAAAAGAAAGAAAACCAGCGTGAATGCTTCTTGGAACCCTGGAATGGCCACCAAGAGCAAAGATGTGAGGCAAAACCAGCCTTTTAATGGAATGGGCCTCACCCAGATGCAAAACCTGTTTAAATGTCAACACACCTTGAACAAGGAGATGAGTCCTTTAAGCAAAACAGTGAAACTCCTTAAGAGGCACTTGAAAGACTTAAACTGAGAGAACTTCTTTCAGGTGACTTCTTAGGGCGGAGTGGGTCATCATCTCCCTGACAGAAAGAGTTTAGACACCAAGCTGTATTAAGGATCTTGGAATAATACCCACCATCTATTGGGCTCTCATTTTCTGCCAGTCAGATCTCATCTGACTTGCCTCCATTTTACAGACCAGCATGTGGCCACCTCCAGGCCACATGAGCGACAAAGTTGGAATTTGAATGTAGAACTTCATGCTTTTTCTCCAATACAAAGTGGTTTCCCTCCGAAGAATTCATCTACGAAACTGCTTTGTAAGCAGTACAGTCCTGCAGTACTTTATAGTCAGAGCTTTCCTATCCTGCAAAGGTGGACCACAATGCAAACCAGAACCGTTCTCTGGAAAGTGCCAGGAGCCTGGGCCTTGCTAACTCACTGCACTATGTTGTATATCCCTGTTGGTACCTTGTTTTCCTTGGTATCAATAAAAGGGTGATGACAATAGCTCCCTAAAAACTGTTTTGAGGAACAAATGAGATGATATGTATTAAGTACTGCTGGCATGTAGTATGCTCAATACATGTCTCTTTACCCCTTTCTTCATAACTGTTCAAACACAGTGACATTGTGTTCTCTATCTTGGCTAATCCCATTCCTCAACTCTGCAGTCATCTAAGCTGAAAACTTTGAAAGACTCACTCATTGATTCATTCAAAAAATACTTTCAAGTCAACCATAACTGAAAAATAAATTAGTAATAGTAACAAAAGCAACTTTTTGAGCACTTACCTAATGCTGTGCAGTGTTTTGGGAACTGGGAATGGAGACGTGAACAAAACAGGTGAAAATAATTCAAATGCTCATTCCATTTCCCAGTCTCCCACACAAAAAATAATCAAAGTCCTGTCCATTGTACATTGATATGTTAGAAAATGAGACCTCATCCTACTAGAACACCTTCAATCTGTCTCATCCTCGTCTTTCCTACTGCCACCGCCCAAATGGGGCACTGCATCCTCCTAGACTTGGTTTCAAACTTTAGCAGGCATCAGAATCTTTTGGAGGACTTGTTAAAACCCAGACTGTCAGGATCCGCCCTCAGAGTTTCTGGGTTATGTTAATGTTGCTGGTCCAGGGACCAAACTTTGGAAACCACTAACCTAGACTGTTACCTTATTTACTTACTGCTCTCTCCACCAATAACTGCCCCATTGTCTCACCCAGGTGGTCAGCAAACTCTGGCCCCTCGAGTCAAATCCAGCCCATAACTGATTTTCATAAATAAAGATTTATTGGAACACAACCACATCCATTTGTTCACACATTGTCCATGGCTACTTTTGGGCTACAAGGCAGATGTAAGTACTTGTGACAGAGACCATATGGCCTGTAAGGCTTAAAATATCTATGATCTGGCCTTTTACAGAAAAAAAAAAATGTGCTGACCTCATCCTTACAATGCTTCAAAAATGGGCTTTCCAAAAATAAGTCCCCTCCTGTCAACTCCTAATTTAAAAATATCAGCCCTGGCTGGTGTGGCTCAGTGAATTGAGTGCCAGACTGCACACCAAAGGGTCATCGGTTCGATTCCCAGTCAGGACACATGCCTGGGTTTCAAGCCAGGTCAGGCCCCCGGTAGGGAGTGCGCCAAGAGGCAACCACACATTGATGTTTCTCTCCCTTTCTCCTTCCCTTCCCCTCTTTCTAAAAATAAAGAAATAAAATATTTTAAAAAATAAAAATATCAGCTGGTTCCTCACGGTGTACACAGTTGAATCCCAAGTCTTCTACGATGCAACCAACTGTCTGACCTTAGCTCACCAATCTCTTTGTACCCCACTCCCGTGATTCTCAACAGGGGTGCCACAGGAACTATTAAACCTGCAATACCTGACATTTTAGTCAGGGGAATTGACCTCTTTTCTCTCAGATTTTCAAATTAAAAAATGACAACAGCCTTGGCTGATGTGGCTCAGTGGATTGAGCACCAGCTGTGAATCAAAAGGTCACTGGTTCGATAACCAGTCAGGGTACACTTCTGGGTTTTGGACCAGGTCCCCGGTTGGGGACATGCAAAAAGCAACTGAGTGATGTATCACGCTGATGTTTCTCTTCCTCTTTCTCCTCCCCTTCCCCTTTCTCTAAAACTACATAAATGAAATCTTTTTTAAAAAACTGACACTAGCCAGCACAACAACAGCCATCTTATGTGAATGCCTTGTCTTGAACTATAAATATATAGGTTATATAAGAGAGTTGCATCTCAGACTTCCTGCCAAGATGGAGGCATAGGTGGACACACTGTGCCTCCTCCCACAACCAAAATTAAGGACAACAAAGATTTAAAAACAAGAAAACATCCAGAACTGATAGAAAATTGAACTGTACAGAAGTCAGACAACCATTCATCCAGACTGGTAAGAGGGGCAGAGTCGCGGCAGGAAAAAGTGGAGGTTGGTAGACCCAGGCGCACAGGCAGCAGCTGTTGGATCCAAGGGTGCACAGGTGGCAGCTGGTGGACCGTGGGCACCGGCTGGCAACGGGCAGACCCAGTGAGGCTGTGCAAGGTGGCTGGCTGACCAGGTGGTCCCACATTCATGTGCAGATAATCCAGGTGAAAATGGGGAGTGAGACAGGCCTCATAACCCAGGGCCCCAGCACCAGGAAATAAAACCTAAAAACACTGATTGAAACACTTGTGGGGGTTGGGGTGCTGGGACAGACTCCCAGCCTCACAGGAGAGTTCATTGGAGAGACCCACAGGGTCCTAGAATGTACACAAGCCCGTCCACCCGGGAATCAGCACCAGAAGGGCCCAATTTGCTTGGGGGCAGTGACGGAAGGCACTGAAATCTGAGAGAGAGCGGAGCAGGCACCATTGTTCCCTCTCAGACCCCTCCCCGACATACAGCGTCATAACCCTGCGACTGGGCTGCCTCGCCCTGGGGAACACCTAAGACTCCGCCCCTCATATGTAAAAGCCGCAACCAGACCAAAAAAAAAAAACCCACCCAAAAATAGCTCAAATGGGAGAACAGATCAAAGCCCCAGAGCAAATTCATCTAAGCAATAAAGAGATAGCCAACCTATCAGATGCACAGTTCAAAGCACTGGTGGTCAGGATGCTCACAGAATTGGTTGATTTTGCTCACAAATTAGATAAGCAAATGAAGGCTACAATAAGTGAAATGAAGGAAAACGCATAGGGAACCAATAGTGATGGGAGGAAAACTGGGACTCAAATCAGTGGAGTGGACCAGAAGGAAGAAACAAACATCCAATCAGAAAACAAGGAAGAAACAAGAATTCAAAAAAGTGAGGAGAGGCTTAGGAACCTCCAGGACATCTTTAAACGTCCCAACATCCAAATTATAGGGGCACCAGAAGGGGAAGAGGAAGAGCAACAAGTGGAAAAGTTATTTGAACAAATAATAAAGGAGAACTTCCCCAATCTGGCAAAGGAAATAGACTTCCAGGAAGTCCAGGAAGCTCAGAGAGTCCCAGAGAAGTTGGACCCAAGGAGGAACACACCAGGGCACATCATAATTACATTACCCAAGATTAAAATGAAGGAGAGAATTCTAGAAGCAGCAAGGGATAAGGGGACAGTCACCTACAAAGGAGTTCCCATCAGACTGTCAGCTGATTTCTCAAAAGAGAACTTACAGGCAAGAAGGGGCTGGAAAGAAGTATTCCAGGTCATGAAAGTCAAGGGCCTACATCCAAGATTGCTCTATCCAGCAAAGCTTTCATTTAGAATGGAAGGGAAGATAAAGTGCTTCTCAGATAAGGTCAAGTTAAAGGAGTTCATCATCACCAAGCCCTTATTATATGAAATGTTAAAGGGACTTATCTAAGGAAAAGAAGATAAAAAATATGACAGTAAAAAGTCAGCAAACTGACAGATATTAACAACCACATCTAAAACAAAAACAAACTAAGCAAACAGCTAGAACAGGAACAGAAACACAGAAATGGAGATCACATGGAGGATTAGCAACAGGGGAATGGGAGGAGGAGAGGGGGGAAAAAGCACGGAGAATAAGTAGCATAGACAGTAGGTAGAAAATAGACAGGGGGAGGGCAAGAATAGTGTGGGAATGTAGAAGCTAAAGAACTTATGAAACATGGACATGAACTCAAGGGGGAGGGGGTGTGCAGGGTGGAGGGTAATGATGGGGGAGAAATGGGACAACTATAATAGCATAATCAATAAAATATATTTAAAAAAGAAGAGAGTTCCATCTCATTGGTCATGTCCTATAACAAGGTTGTGTCTGATTAGTTAATTCTTAGTACCAGAAATCCTTATATACAAGTATAGGCACCTGATATTTTAAAAAGTCACATTGGAGCTCAAAGGTAGGTGATTACTCTTATTTTTTATAACTTAATAAAAATTGTACCTAGTTTTTGGTCAGATGCAAAATACACATATTTTTTGGTGTGCCACTGAATTTTAGTAATTAGTTCATGTGTGCCATGAGATGAAAAAGGTTGAAAATCACTGCCCATCCAACAATCTAGCCATCCTGAGCTTCTTGGTTTTCTCTGAACATGCCAAGATCCTCTTCCATTTCCGTGTCTTCCTGAAACTGGAAGAGCTGGTGTATGGGCTGCCTGTCACCTACCAGACCTAATCAGCAGAGACAGGGATTAAATCTTTATGGGTACTTTATTCAGATGGCCAGCAATCTGAGAAGACCTCGGGGTTTGTACCTTAACAGATCATCTTAAATTCCATTTTAAACCAACCCTTTTTATAAGGAGAAGAAAGGTGTAGGTAAGGGGTTTGGAATTCAGGGGAAAAGTTAATCAGATAAAAGCTGCAACATTCTTTCACCTGTGTCCTGGGCGATGGTCTTTATCTGTTTTCTGGGCGGTGGGCATCTCACCCTGGAGCACAATGGCTCACATACCATCCTGATTGCTTGCAGTCCTCCTGAGGCACAAAGGTGGAACTGCTTGTAGTCGCTGGGAGCCAGGGTGGGCCATATCTTCGGTTCCTGATACAATAGCTTTTACATACTTTGATTACTAAGCTTATTAGTTATTGCCTGAAACTAAAAGTTTGCCAACCTTTGAGTCCCCCATCGTTCCCGCATCTTGTCCCTTTATCTACGCTGTCCTTCTCCCTTTCCTTCAAAGGACGAGCAACCACATCATATGTGAGTTTAATTTTTAAGAATTCAAGTACATACTCTACAAAGAGGGAAGAAGAGGACACTACTGCCTATGTCTTCTAGTTAACGAGTTTATGTTTCTGAATGAACAAGGGCCGGGAGGCTTGAAACTGCTGCTTCCTCAGTCTGCTCAGACCCCCTGGGCCTCTCTTATGCTGGTGCAGTGTCTCCACAGAGGGTGTAATCCTAGTGCTTAAAGATGTGTTTTTTATACAACAGAACCAGCCAGCTCTTCATCTGGTGCTCAGAGAAGAGGTAGCAATCTGTTCCAAAGCTGGAGGAAAATCTGGCTGTGTTGGGCTTCCTAGACACTGGATATCTGGATGCTATATATATAGACACTGTGCCTTAAGAGTGATTTAAGGGTTCACTTTAAACAACAACATTTAGACCCGGAGCCCTAAACAAGACCTGCCTCAATCTTTAAGCTATTTCTTCTCGTTTCATCTGCTGCGGAGTTGGCCTTCCTCTCCGGTGAATACCTTCTATTCCCTTAGTAGTTTGTGCATATCTATGGCATAACGTTGAATTACAATTATGCATTTATTTAATATTCAGGCTCTCTCACCATTAGGCAACAAGCCATGGAAAGACAACGTCATATTTCACGTGTCCTTGGTCTTTCCCAGCACCCAGCTTAAGTAGAAACACGGAACAAGTGTTTACTGATGGAGCGAGAGAGCCCCACCTCCCACTCTAGACCACTTCCTCTTCTCTGAACTGATCTACGAATTCCCAGCGAACTTTTAGTTAATGCCCCTGGTTTAATCTTTAAATGCATTTTAATTCCTCCAGGGTTCACTTTCTTTTTTCAACTTGATTTAAGCTTGTTCAGGGCAGAATCCCTATAGCTTTACCTGGTCATCACAACGAAGTATTTGTGAACTGATTGCTGATTTGAGTATACGTTAAAAACATATAAACTAAGAAAATTAGTTTTTACTTGGTCAGAGGTTTGTTTATGGCAGCTTGTCTGGAGTTATAGAGACCCTGCTGCAGGGTAAATGTTTGTGAGCCCCTAAAATTCATATGTTGAAACCAAATCCCCAGAGTATTTGGAGGTGGGGCCTTTGGGAGGTGATTAGGCCACGAGGGTGGAACCCTCATGAATAGGATTACTGATAACACCCTGATAAAAGAGACCCAGAGAGCTCCCTCTGATCTATCATGTGGGGACTCAACAAGAAGATGGCCTTCTGAGTCCATATTCAAATGCAAATAAGCCACACCCAGTTTGATATTATTGTTTGCATTGAGTTGGCCAAAAAGTTTGGTTTTTTCTGTGTGCTGGCTCTAGTAGTGCTTAGTTGTCTTTAATCATTCAAAACAATTTTTTAATTGTATTGTGACAGCTGTCATATCAGCATGCATTAAAAAACTAATCAAAATTGGTGAATTTTTGTGTAGCCATTTTAATATTGAATATGGAAGAAAATAAGCAACATTTTTAGCATATTATGCTTTATTATTTCAAGAAAGGTAAAAACACAACTGAAACACACACACAAAAAGATTTGTACAGTGTATAGGGAAGGTGCTGTGACTGATCAAATGCGTCAAAAGTGATTTGTGAAGTTTCGTGTAAGAGATTTCTCTCTGGACAATACTCCACAGTCAGGTAGACCAGTTGAAGTTGACAGTGATCAAAATGAGACATTGAGGACAATCGATTATACCACACGGGAGATAGCCCGACATACCTAAAATATCCGAATCAAAAAAGTTACTGGTGAAATGAAAAATGTGTCTTTTATTTTACGGAAAAAACTAAACGGACTTTTTGGCCAACCCAATAGTAGCCTGCCCTGAGTCACTGGTCAGGAAAGCTATTCCTTGCTGGATGGCTTCTCTCTCACCAGCCGTGCCCAGCGCTGCGCCCTGCCCATTCATAGAAGTCAAGCTCTCTCCCAGGATCCAGTTTGTTTTTTCTTCATAGCATTTGTTCATTAGGTCAGTTAAAAGTCCTAAACACGTATGTGTCTAGTGAATGTCAAGGTGCCACAGATAACATACTAAAGGGGCCAGTAGCTAAGATGATTTCACTGTGTATTCAATTTTTCTATCTGTGGCAAAGATCAGCCAGGAGGAGGTACTAGAGAATTGGTTACTTAAAAGTAAACCAAACTTAAGAGAGGCCAGCATGGAAGGTACCAATAATTCTGGAGCCTTCAAAAGGCTTTTGGGTTTAATTTACCAGGGATTTTCTGCAGACTTCAATTTCTTAGAATGCTAAGCAATATTTCTTTTTTAAAATAATCATAATTTATCACACATTTTTGAAACTTCACTCTTCATAACTCTAAGAAACTTTAGAAAATATTTTTATGATTCCCTCTCTTATATTTTTGGGAAAGTGAAATAAAAAATTTACCCAATAAAATTGTGCTAAAAAGTGTGAAAGTAAACAAGGAAAGTCCTTGCCTGGTGAGTGTCGCTGAGTGATGACTGGGGATGTCCGTGGCGGAGCGTGTGTGTGTGTGTGTGTGTATGTGTGTCTGTATGTGTGTGTGTTTGGGGCCTGAATACTCACAGTTGAGTCCACTTAGGGAGAAGGGAGAACCCAGACTCTTGCCGACAAGGTCAGGGGAAACGGAGGGAAGAGGATTGAGGGCTGAAGTTGTTGGCATGTGCTTCTCCCTCTGTGGACCCCTTTCTTTTTCCTCTGTTCCATTCATACAGATCTTCGTTCTCTGTCCCTGATTCTCTTCCATGCTTCCTTTCTCTCTTTCACTCGTAAACCACCAAGATTTGGAACTAAAATGGGAGTTTAAAAGTTACTGTAAATTATTTTTTAAAAAGACTTTATATTTTCTGATGTAGTTTTTCATTTATTCCTCTAATATAATATTCTGTTGCTCAGGCTGATTTTAAAAGAAAAAATTATTCCAACTTTCTTTGCTTACTATTTTTAAATGGTCTAAATCAGTGAGTACCCTGAAAATGTGCACTTATTTGACCCAGAAACCTTTCTTCCAGGAAGTTGTATTAAGGAAATAATTGAACTGGTATGTAAGGACATGTGTATAAGGCTGTTTATCCTAGAACTGTCCATCATAATGTCAGCTTGGTACCCAATCTTTATGTCTAAAATAATGTTGATTAAATAAAGTTAGGTATATTCGTGCAATAAAATGTTTTGCAGCCACTAACATTGATTATGGAGATAAATATTTATTCCCATGAAAGATATCTATGCTGTATAGTTAGTGATAAAAGTGGCTACTGAATGATGTATGTTATGATCTCTGTTTCACATAAATACATGTATACACATGCATATAAAGAAAAAAACACTCAAAGTAAATATAGTAAAAATTCAACAAATTCTGCAGCAGTTATCTCTGGTGGTGTGATTGTGGATAATTTTTATTTTTTGTTCCCATGTAATTTCTAATTTTTCTATAATTAAATTATTTATAATTAAACGATCAGAATTCTATAATAAAAAATAGTTTCATATGCTCTGGCTGGAGTGGCACAGTGGTTTGAGTGGCAGCCTGCAAACCGAAAGGTCACAGGTTTGACCCCCAGGCAGGGCGCAGGCCTGGGTTGCCGCAAGGGTCCCCAGAGAGGGGTGTGTGAGAGGCAACCACACTTTGATGTTTCTCTCCCTCTTTTTCTCCCTCCCATCCCCTCTTTCTAAGAAGTAAATAAATAAAATCTTAAAAGAAATAGTTTAATATAACCAACAAAATTTGGTGCTGACCATATGTGATAGTTGACTAATTTGTATAGAAAACTGCACCCATTCTTGTTCTAACCAATTTTATAATCCTGTTCTCTCTCTCTTTCCACCTTTTTCCTTCTTTCCCCTTCTCAGTAACAGACGTTCTCAGGGACTGGGAGGCCACTGGCAAGTAATTTGTTGAGACCTCTGCAGCCCAAAAGTGCCTGCAAGTAAAAAACAGCATGAAAAATTCGCTGCTTAAGAGATATGCTCTCTGAAGGAAATGTCGCTTAGATGAGTAGGGTTTTCTTTCGATCTGTTTGATTTTAATGGATTTTAGCTTCAAGATGTCTGAGGTTCTAAGAACTTTTGTTCAGTGTAACCTCCCTGCCCGGACACGTAGTGGCAGGCAGTGACTCTGCAAAGGTGGGTGTTTTTAAGGCAGTATGCACATTAGCAAAGTTAACTGGAAACTGGGGCCGTCCTCCACAGCCACAGACTACTTTCCTCTGACCTATTGGTTTTTTCCATGCATATGTCACCTTGCCCTGAATTATCCTGATAATTCTGCCTTTGGCATTTGACTTATTTCCAAAGGAGTGGCCCAGAATTCCTCTCCTGCCCTTCGTCCATGGCAAAGTCTGGGTGCCAGCTCGGACAGTGGTAACAACAGGCTCCATAGCAGATGAGAAGCCGTCATTCTAGAAGGCGCATGTGCCTCTACTGTCTTCTTATACTGCGACCCCAAACGTGAGGTTAAAGGAAGAAAGAGAAGGATGGCACGTGCTGTTTTTAGCTCCTGTGTTTGGCCCAGGAGGTCTGTCTGGGAGACCACTTGTCCTCTCTGCACTGGTTTCCAATGGACCAAACGAGCGCTGTAATATTGAAGGAAGGGAGCCGCTCAGTTAAAGGCAAAGGGAAGAATGTCACGAATGCACTGTTCACACCGGAGCTTGCGGTGATGGGGGAAGGAGCTTGCTGTGCTGGGGGAAGCCGGAATGCTTTCCTAGATTTTATCTCTGCCTTGCTGTGTGTCCCTGAGCACTAAGCCTGCCCCTGTGGCCTCCGCTTTCTCATGCACAGACAGGTAATAATGCTCTGTTCTCTCTGTTGTCATTATGTGGGCACTTGGAGAACAAACTGGCAAGTTCATGAGATGTAAAATAGGAAGAAAGTGTCTTTTGAAACCTTTAAAGTACGCTGAGATTTTCAGGGCCTGATTAATGAGAAGGTATTATTTTGAGGAAAAAAAATCTGTACAATTCACATTGTGTACATATTGTTTCTTTGAGTGCTGTATTTATCTGACAATTTTTGTTTTCCCTTTCGGCACAAATATTGAGGAGAAAACAGAGGCAAAGTCAAATGATAAGAACAAGTAAGCCTGAAAATGAAAGTGCAGCCAGTCACATGAAGCCTCGGACCCATATCCAGGCAGGAACCAGCCTTAGGACTTCCCTTGATAGCTCGGCTCAGAGCGTTGTTTCACGGGGCGACCGAAATGTCCACCCCGGCACACACTACATGTCTCACATGGAGAAACGGTGTGATTTTATCTTAGGAAAGTGCTGAGAACGCACTTACGGAACAATACTGAGGACTTTTCCTGGGAAATCCCTGGCCTTTGCCTGGGAGAGTTGCATCACACAGAGACCTTTGTGGTTCAGATGTACAAGCAATATAGGATCTGAAGCCCATGCACAGCTTCAGCTCAGTGCAACCGAGAACCAGATTTAAAACGGGAGGCATTTTTCTTATTTGCACTTCAGGAAAGAGTTTCCCAAGTTTTGCAGGGTTCCTCTTCTACATCCCAATAAGCCAAAAAATCAAAGAAATTAACTACCTTCTGAAGAAAACAAATTCATTTAGTTAATTCAGACTGTTAATGAGTCTCACTCCCTTGTGCCTTTCCTTTCTTTTGTTCTAAAAATACATCTAGAGAGAGGGGAAATAGCCAACAAATGTTAACATATTTTCTACTGAACTTTATGTCACAGATATTTAGCTTAGAGTGTGGAATCTGAGGGGAAAACATTCTTTTCTAAATATCCTAAAACTCTGTTCATTCTGGAAGGGCAAACAAAACTAATGACAATGATTATCTGCTGTGGAGTGATGGGACACAGGAGGAAACACTCACCTTCTCAAGTTTTTGATGTTTGCACCAAAATTAATTATCCACCCCGAAATTAAAATACTAATTTAAAAAGTTGACCTATAGGGAACGAAATTGGAGAAAAGAATGAGGAGCTGGGTTTTTTTTTTAAATGGGACCATTCTGATGTATTTGCATTTTTGCAATATGTATGAATAAATAAACGTGTACTCATAATTAATAGTAAGGATGAGCTTCTTACTGTTTCCTTACACACATGCACATGCGGTTATCTTTTCCATGTGCCCAAGAGCAACTCCATGGCCATGGTGTGAAGGGAAAGCTCAAAGTTCGTTCTAAATTCTAGGCCAAACGGTGACTATGTAGCTTGTTCTGTGTGGACGTAGCAGGCTCACTCATTCCCCGTGACACAGCTGCAGGTAGATGACACCACTCTACAGATCGCCGTGTGCAGAAACCCATTTTAACACTCACTTCGGGTATTACTGCATGTGACAAAGCATTTGAAAGACCAACCAAATAAACTGTTCCTAGGAAATGTGTCCAAAAAGATACTACTTGAATAATGTTGCTTTTCTTGGGTCGCTGGGAAGTGAAGGGCATTTAAATACAAAGTTGAGATGAAAACCTACATTCTTAGCTCTGGCTGATGTGGCTCAGTGGATTGAGTGCCAGCCTATAAACCAAAGGGTTGCCAGTTTGATTCCCAGTCAGGGCCCATGCCTGGGATGTGGGCCTGGTCCCCAGTGGGGGATGTGAGAGGCAACCACACATTGATATTTCTCTCCCTCTCTTTTCCCTTCCCTTCTCCTCTCTCTAAAAATAAATAAATAAAATCTAAAAAAACCACCCTACACTTTTAAATGGATACTTTTGTAGACCCCTCTAGATACTGTAATATTTCTCAATCCTTTTTTTGCAAATAGGAAAACTGAAATTGATTGTCTACTTTGTATGGCAGAGAATATGTCTGTGGGTCTCATAAATAGGACAGGATTCCAGATGGGCCAGTCTACATCTGTAGAACCACTTATCCATTCATTCATCCATTAGTCATTTTTCTTACTAAGTGTGAGGCTCTGAAGATATAGAGATAAATGAGACCCAGTTGGAGGAGGGGAGGCTGATGTGGGAATCAGAGATCATGAACTGGTGTGACGGGGAAGGAATTGTCGTATGTAAAACACAGGTGTACCCTAGAGTCAGAAAGGAAGGAAAATGGCACCTCTCCAGGAGGGTGGCCATGGAGTTTAAAAAGAGCAGGGCATGTAAAACACTTAGCACAAACTGACATGCAATAAAGGATTGCGAAGTATTAAGTGTTTTAAAGAATGTAGCAGAGTTATAGAGTATTTGGGGAGCGTCTCAGAAGAATATGCAATTCAGTCTGAAAGTAGGAAAGAGAGGGAGGAAGGGAGGAAGGAAATGTATTTTAGGGGCCACTTGATAATTTCTAGAACTGCATTAAGTTCATAAATAGCCAATTGACAATTTTAACTCAGAGGAAGGTTGGATTTTCTCATGAACTTGGGTTAAAGTGGGGACACTTCACTTACCACACTAGGATCAAAGGAGACCCAGGTCTCCCACTCTGGCCACTTTTGACACTTTAGACTGGACAGTTCTTCGTGTGGGGTACGTGCTCTGTACTGCAAGATGCTTAGGCGCATCCCTTGTCTCTACCCACTAGATGCCAGAAGCAGCCCCCTCACTGTGACAACAAAAAATGTGTCCAGCCATTGCCAAATGCCTCTGAGGGGTCAACATCACCCCTATTAAAACCACTGCCCTAGACTACGATCATTCCATTAAATATTTAAAGTTTCATAAACTATTGTGCCGCAAATGAAAACTTAAGGTGGATAGAGAACCGACTTAAATGTTTTCTCTTGTTTCTGTTGCTGCTCAATGTACTGTGATGAAAACTATCTAATTAACATGTCTAGAGACTGGTTAATTCTCATTTTCATATGCCAGTTATAACAGGATCTGAGACACCGTTCAGGAAAATGTCCTAGTTTCTAAATACCTTTATTAAGTTAAGTTTTCTTTGCAGAAACTGTAGAATAGGGCTTTTTAGTCATCAAAGCCACCAAGACTTTAGACTCTGTTGCTAACTGCAGTTCCCTGATGCCTGTTGGCACAAGGGCCTGGGCTGGTGACCCCTGTCTTTCATCATCTTCCTCTGCACTTGATGGAAATTGCAGAAAGTGCAGGTGACCCAGAGGCTGCTGGAAGACTTCTGTTTACCTGCTGGGATGATTCCACCCTGCCTCTCACTGTCCTTCTAACTGCTTGAACCACTTCTGTAGTAAACTGTGATTTACTGGGGCTTACTTTGTAACAAACATGAAAAATATTAATTTTTATCATTTTTTAAAAGAAAAAAGAAAATCAGAAGAGGTATGTTTATATTTAAAATGTATTATTTTCTTAAATAAACCTTCAGGATAAGGGCAGGGCATGGGATGATGAGTCAAGGACATCCTTAACCACAGTTTATGATCAGGTTGATTCTGCTGCCGCTGCATAAAGGATCCAGGTGTTTTCTGTCTTTAGATGGTTTCTACCATTTTTACTTTCAAAATGATATCAAGAGATTTCCTTAAAAACCATGTATGCGCCTATGTTAGTACATATATGTAGGACTGGCCCTTTTTCTTCTTTATAAGTCAGATTTGAGCATATTCCACACATTTTTCTACAGACTGAATATTTTTACTTATCAATGTATTGTACAGGCAGTTATATATCAGTTCATAGTGCTGTAATTCAGTCTTTTAAACAGTTGTATAGTATTCCATTTCATGAGCATACCACAATTTATTTTTTTAATTAATTATAACAATTTATTTAATTAGCTCTTTAATGAGCTGTTTTCCATATTTTGTTACTAGAAATATTATAATGAACATCCTTATTCATATTGTTTGTAATTGTTAATATAAGTTCCTAGAAACAAAGTTGCTGGATCAAAGGATGTTTGCACTTACATTTTTTAAATCATTAACAGATTATTTCCCATAGAGCCGGTACCAACTTATTTTCTCACTGTGTGAGAGTGATTGCTTCCCCCTTGTACCTGCTATAGCATAATGTGTTACAAAACCTTCTGAGGGGGTAAACATACCTTATTGTTTTTTTTTAAATTTGCATTTATTCAATTAAAAGTGAAGATGAATATATTTGCCTATGTTCAAAAAACATGTATGTCTTTTTCTGTGAACAACTTTTTCATGTTCATTCCTTCCTCCTCCTTCTCCTTCCTTCCTTCCTTCCTTCCTTCTGCAGCTATTTCTCTGTCTCTGTCTCTCTCCTTTCTAAGGACCCTTGGAAACTAACCTTTTTTCTACCATATTTGCTGTGAATATTTTTTCCTCAGCTTGTCTTTGCTTTTCAACTTTGTTTATGATAACTTTTCACACAGAAATATTTAGTTTATGTAGTCAAAATTATTCATATTTTTCTGTATGGCTTTTGTCTTATACTTAGAAAGCCCTTCTTTATTTTGAGATTATAAAGGGAAAAAAAAAACTCTTCCATGTTTTTTTCTAGTACTGTTATGGTTTTACTTTTCATCTTTAAATCTTTGAACTATCTGGATTTTATTTTTAAATGAGTGAAGTAGGAATCCAAGCTTTATTGTTTTCCATATGCCTAGCCAAATGTCCCAACACAATTTATTCTCCCTCCAAGAACCTTTCTCTTATACTAAAGTATCTCAGAAGTTTTAATTCTTTTCTATTTATTTTTATCTCTTCACATACCAATAACAAACTGCTCACAATATATCCTTTTATTTTTTAATATTTTAGTTTCATTTATCAATACCTCCTTCTAACTATATATTATTTTTTATTACTAATCCTACAGGTATACTGATAAATGTATAGGGTGTTAGGATACAAACAGTTTTGCAGTGGGGACATTTTGACAAGTTTATACCCTCTGCAAGCATGCTCCTGACATTCGTAAGATTTTGAGAAACCCCAAACTTAAACCATTAAATACTCAGCTGCTTTTTATTATCTCTCCAACTCAGAACATTAACTTAACTCTTAACACCCAGTTTATCTTTGTTTATCATCTCATTTCTCAACTCACAGCCTGAAACAAAAGTCAGGTTACTGATTGCAATGGAGATAAGAAGAGTTGTGACAGGAGGGTCCAGGTGGTGTGACTCGGAGAGGACAGAAGCCAGTGGGGTGTCATCCAGGGAGCCACAGCTGCAAAGCACAGGTAGCAGGTGGCCAAGGCAGAGGCCCAATAGCCCAAGCTTATCAATTACGGGGACCACAGGAACAAAATAGTCAGGTAAAGCAAAGGATTGTTTGATTGTATCAGAAGAAGAATCCAGCCCTGGCCAGGTAGCTCAGTTGGTTAGAGCATCGTCCCCATACACCAAGATTACAGGTTCGATTCCCAGTCGGAGAACATACAAGAATCAAGCAATGGATGCATAAATAAGTGGAACAACAAGCTGATGTTTCTCTCTCTCTCTCTCTCCTCCCACCACTTCATTTCTCCCTCTCTAAAATCAGTTTAAAAAAATTTTTTTTTAAATCCAGACTTGACAAACAGGATCCTGTACCCAATTCAAACTCAACAGAGCAAGGTGCACCAGGCCCTCAGGCAAGTCCTAGACTTGAATTAATTAAAAAAACCCAAGGCATGCTTAAGGAAGGGAAAGGCTGGTTACCTTTAAGGAGGACTGCTATTAAACCACAAATGTATATCATGAACCTTCCTCCAGTCTTTCCAAAAAGGGCCCAGAAGAACTCCTGTCCTCTTCCCTTTTCCACTGCCTTTTCCAAAGGTCCCTGCCTTCCTTGCATTGTTAACCTAAGAGGCAAAACCTGTCCTTAACCGCCTCCTCAGCAAATCCTGCAGAAGTTGGTTAGCACCTCACTTTGGAATGTGGGGATTCTTGATATTGTTTTGTTCTCAGCTGAAACTCAGGCAGAAAGGGCTCCTTTTAAACATCCTGTTATATTATTTGTGTCATCATCCTAGGGTTGTTACGGGATTTAAATGAAAGAAATGCATGTAAAATATTATACTTAGCATGGTGTCAGGTATATAACATGCTCAATTAATATTTACAAATGTTTACATGGCATTAATTAGGTAATCTAAGTGCTTTATAAGTAATAACTCATTTAATCCTCAAAACAACTCTATCATCCTCATTTTATAAATTGAAAAAACCGAGGCACCGAGAGGTTACGTATCTGGGCAAATATTAAATAGCTGGTAAGTGATGAAGCTGGGATTCAGTTTCAGACAGTCTGGCTCCAGGAGTCGTGCTGTTAACCACTCTGCTATTTCCCATTACTAATAATAGTGATTGTTATTATCATCATGATGATTATTTGATATGTATGGGATCAGCCTCAAAGCCAAGTAAGTTTCATGAGCAAGCTGCTCGAATGCAGAGCTTGACTTCATCTAATTGAAGTGCTATCACTCCCTAGACCAGAGCCAACGTTAGTGTGGTTTCCCCAAAGAAGTATTGACAGAGAGTGAATACACATGGATCTGGTTAATAGACAGCTGTGTTCAGATTACAGCACTGTATCCCAGATATTGATTTCGGCTTTATGGACCCTGAACGATAGTGGGTGTCGCTAATCAACAGTGAGGATCAGGATTTCTCCTTCAGTTCCCTCACCCTAGGAGGAGAGTGGGCATCCATCAGGATTGGCAGATGCTTCATTTTGGCCTGATGTGCAGAAACTTGGAAAGAGCAAGTTTCTTTACAAAGAAGAGACATATAAATTCTGTCAATGCATTAATTATAGTAGAAATAGATCAGTCGTCTTCATGGTGGAGCACAGGACACCTGCCATCAATCATCAGATGTATTTCTTTGACCTGAACAACATCCCACTCACTGTGGCTGACTCCTCTCCTCTTGAATTCTCGTGTGTCTTTATAATTAATTGATGTAACTAATGTGAGTTGAATATGCTTCTATATCTTTCTAAAAAATTTTAGAAAGATTTAATTTATCTTTAGAGAGAGGGGAAGGGAAGGAGAGAAACATGGATGTGCCAGAGAAACATTGATTGGTTATCTCTCGCATGCCCCCTACAGGGCACCTGGTTCACAATTCAAGCATGTGCCCTGACTGGGAATTGAACCAGCGACCCTACACTTTTTGGTGCAATTACCATCCCACTGAGCCACATCAGTCAGGGCTGCTTCTACGTCTTGCAATCTAAAGAACTTAATACAATCATATTACCCTCATATATGGTGATCTAATCTTTCCCATTTCTGTTTCTTGTCTTAAGGCATTAGCCAGAAATTCTAGAATATGATTCAATAATGGTGGTAATAGCAAGAATCCTTTTCTTGTTCCTGATATTAATGGTAATACCTCTAGAGCATTTTTGGTATGCTCTATCCTTTGAGAATATGATAAAAGCTAACTCTAGAAAATGCGCAGGCCCACAAAATGTGTTTTCAGTTTTAGGAGGTTTGAGGACCATGGGCCTCATGGAAGTTTTTTGTGATCCCATTAAGTATAAGGTTGGCTATTTAAAAATTTTTTTTACCATATTAATAAAGATTCCTGATAGTGCTGATTTACAAATAAAAAATATACACATTTCATAAAATTTATTTTATACTCAATCAATATACTTATATATTTTTCTCTTTAGTCTTATTGATGCTGAATTATATTAGTAAGCTTACCAGTATCAAACTATCCTTGTATTTCTGGAATAAGCTTTACTTGGATTTTATATTTGATTGTTTTAATATTTTGTAAAATTTAATCTGATACTGTTATATTTATGACTTGGAATTTGAATTTACTAAAAGGATTATAATGCATGCTAGAAATATTTTTAAAATTTATTTATTTTTAGAGAGGAGAAAGAGAGAAACATCAATGTGTGGTTGCCTCTCAAGTGCCCCCTACTGGGGACCTGGTCCACAACCCAGACATGTGCCCTGACTGGGAATTGAACCAGCATCCTTCAGTTCACGCAGGCTGGGGCTCAATCCACTGAGCCACACCAGCCAGGGCTAGAAATTTTTTTTTTTTTTTTAATAAAAACAACTGTAAGGAAAATTACTCATTATTTAAATCTCAGTTGGCAAGAAAATACTATCAAAGCATCTTTTTTCTAAGCATTCTGGTAAAGACTAAAGAATCAAAAGTGAAGAACATTATAGAGCTGAAAGGAAGAGCTGATCAAATGCACTCATTTTACAGATTAGGAAGGCAGTTGCTCAGAGAGGTGAAGTAACTTGTGCAAGATAACACTGCTTCACAGTGGCGGGCATTGGTGATATAAGCAAGTTGTATATCAAGTTGTTGAGGCTAAAAGAGAAAATGGGGAAAGACATCTCATTTCTAGTGGGATATAACTTTAATTCTACAAGAGAGTGGAAAGAGTTACTACATTTGTTTCTGAAACAGTGGAAGTTTCACACAGAAATGATGTGAGCATTTTAATAAAGATATTATTCTCATCTTAAAGGGATTAAAAACATTATTTGGCTTGGTTTTCCCATATCTTTTAGTTCCAAATGTCTCACTTTCTCTGCATGTGTAGAGACATACATACAGTTCTCAGCACACACCAGGGAAGCCTTCCTGCCAAGAATGGGCTGCAAGCCTTACCAGTAGGAATGGAAGAAACGCAGAACAAAGGAAAGAGGCTTCGAGGACATATATTTCAGAAAGTCGTCAACTTTTAAAACTGTCTGGAACTATACCAACACATATGGAGGACCCAGACAGAGTAGGGGCTTCACTAGCTTGCTGTTTGTGCAAGTTCAAGCTGCTTGTCTATTAAGGCCTCGCACAGGGTCTTGTGAATTCTGATGAGCTTTGTGCTGCATCCATCCCCCCAGCTGTCCCCTCCTGGTAACCTCGTTAGCTCAGAGTCTCTGGAGCCTTTGCAGCATAGACAGCACGAAGCCAGGTGCCCAGCCCCGTACCTGACTTCACGTGTGGCAGAGGGCTGACCTTCAAGGGCTGTGGTACTAGAAAACAGTGAAACATCTGTGGGGTTTGGATACATCAGTGAGAAACTCAGCCAGACTGGTTTTTTGGTGTCACATAGCAAAACAATCAGATGACTGATATTTTTTGTCCCAACTGCTGTGTTGACACTGCCTCATATTCTAATCTGATGGCAGATTTTATGGAAGCCTTGCTACAAAAAGCACCCTGGAAAAAATTAACCATTTAAGGGGCTGTTACATTTACCATTTTTATTTAGCATTTACATTTAAGGGGCTGTTACATTTACATTTATTTTAATCTTCAAACACTCTGTGCAGCAGATTGAGCAGCTAATATTATTTTAATTTAACAAAAGATGAAACTGAAGCCCGGAGGACTAGATTGGTTAGCTCCAGGTCCATAGTTTGTTAGCGGTGGAGGCAGAAATGAACCCTCAACTTTACCTGCCTCTCTCCCCCACAATACAACAGTGCCCCTGCCTCATTAGCATTTCTTTTCCACAAATGTATACTTTCTGGAGAGAAAGTTGTATGTTAGGGTTTTAAAATTTTAAACACTTCCAAGTATTTATGGAATACAGGAGCACTCAGTAAATAAATATTATGTAAGTTTTTGATGAGAAATTTTTACACGTAGATTTGGAAGACATCTTACAAGAATTGAAATCTCTTTTTTTAAAGATTTTATTATTTATTTATTCTTAGAGAGAGGGAAGGAAGGGAGAAAGACAGGGATAGAAACATGAATGTGTGGTTGCCTCTTGTGCTCCCTCTACTGGAGACCTGGCCCGAAACCCAGGCATGTGCCCTGACTGGGAATTGAACCAGTGACGCTTTGGTTCGCAGGCTGGCACTCAATCCACTGAGCCACACCAGCCAGGGTGAAATCTATTTCTTAAATAATTTAATGGATGTATGAGTGTCTTGATGGAAATATTAATATATTAAAGCAAAATCTGATTGCTTAGAATTTAGGACATTATTTTTTATATCTCGTGGAAATTTTCAAGCATATACAGAAGTAGACAGAAGGAGATAATGAATCCATCACCTCACTTCAGCAATTGTTAACATATGGCCAGTCTTCTCCCCCCCCAACCCCTCAATTTTCTTATCTCCACCCTCTACTCCCCCACCCCTTCCTTGGATTATTTTAAACCCCAGACATTATAATATTTCATCCATAATATTTCACTATGTATCTCTAAAAGATAAGCAAACTTTTTAAAAATCATAATACATATTACATTTTTTAAAACTTAACGGTAATTTCTGAATATCATCTAACATCCAGTTAGCGTTCCAATTTTTCTGATTGCCCCCAAAATGTCCTCTACATTGATTTGTTCAAATTAGGATTTAAATAAAATTCATAAGTAGAATTTGGCTAGTATATCTTTAAATCTCTTTTAACCTATAACATTCCTCTCAAGAGACGTAGTTAAATAATTGACCCCAGAAGAATTATCTGGTATTCAAGGGAATAGTTTCATTTGTAAATACCATTCCTAATTGATTCTAAGGCAGGATTTTCATTGTAAGATACATTATTATTTTATGTACTACTGAGAAATTTAAAATGCTGGCAATTATAACTGCAAGATGCCACCAACTGGAAGATATATTCTAATTTCAGAGACATAAAAATGGGAAAAATATGTCTTAAGATCAATGAACTTTGGTATACTTGCATCACAGCTCACCATAGTTATAATTTTTTTCTCCTTGAAAAAAGTGGTGAGAACTTCCAAGGTCCACTTTCTCACCTATTTTCAAGTATGGAAAACAGTATTATTAACCACAGTCACCACGCCATACATTGTATCTTTTTACATTAATTTTAAGCTGGAAATTCATACCTTTCGACCCCCTCCTTACACTCATTTTATTCTTTGCCCATCCCTGTCTCCTGCCTTAGGCCACCACCAACCTGTTCTCTATATCCATGAGCTCAGTTTTTCCTTTTTGTTGTTGGTATTTTGTTTGTTTTGTTTTGGGTGTTTTTTTAGATTCCACATATAAGGGAGATCATATGGTATTTATCTTTTTCTGTCTGACTTCACTTAGCATGATGCTTCAAAGTGTATCCATGTTGTTGTAAATGAAGAATTTCATTCTTTTTTGTGGCTGAATTATATATATGATATATTAATTATATCTATTATTTATATAAATAAATATATTTTGTTAATTATATGTATATTAGATTTTCTTTATTCGTTTACTGATAGACATTTATATTGTTTCCATGCCTTGGTTATCGTAAATAAAGCTGCAATGAAAATAGGGGTGCCTATATCTTTTTTGAATTAATGTTTTTTTCCTTTTGGATAAATACTCAGAAGTAGAATTACTGGAACACATGGTAGTTCTATTTTTAATTTTGTCTATCTATCTATCTATCTATCTATCTATCTATCTATCTATCTTATCCTCATCTAAGAACATTTTTTCATTGCTTTTACAGAGAAAAGCAGGGGGCTGGGAGAAAGAGAGAGACACTGGTGTGAGAGAGAAACATTGATCAGTTGCCTCCCACACACACCCCGAATGGGGACCGAACCTTCATCCTTGGTATGTTCCCTGACCAGGAATCAAATAGCATCTTTTTGGTATATGGGATGATGTTTCAGCCAACTGAGCCAGAACTGGCCAGGGACTATTTTAAATTTTTTGAGAAACCCGCATACTATCTTCCATAGAAGATAACACCAATTTACATTCTTACCAACAATGCTCAAGGATTTCCTTTTCTCTACATTCTCACCAACACTTATTTTTAAGTGATATTATCTTTACTTTGTTTTAATCAAAAATTTATTTTTAATTATGGTTTATATTCAGTATTATTTCCAAGCAATATTATTTTTAAATTTTTATTTTCTAATTGTTATATAGGAATAACATTGATTTTTTAAAATTTATTTTAAAAGATTCTATGTATTCATTTTTAGAGAGAGGGGAAGGGAAGGAGAAAGAAAGGGAAAGAAACATCAGTTGGTAGCTTGTCCCACACTCCCAGCTGGGAACCTGGCCCACAACCCAGGGATGTGCCCTGACTGGGAATTGAACCCATGACTTTTTGGTTCTCAAGCCAGAGCTATATTCACTGAGCCACACCAGCTAGGGCAACATTTATTTATTTATTTTTTTATGTTGATCTTGTGTCCAGTGACCTTGCTACATTTACTTCAGATTCTTTATATATTCCATACATACAATCATGTCATCAGTGAATAATGACAGTTTTTTTATTTCCTCCTTTGACATTTTTACAACGTTTTTTCTTGCTGTGTGGCATTGGCTAAGGGCTGTCATCCAATGGTAATAGACACAATGATAATAAGCATCCACGCCTCATTCTTGATTTCAGGAGGAAAAACTTTTCAATATTTCACTATTAAATATAATATTTGTTATGTTTTTAATTGATTTTTTAATCAAATTAAGAACATACCCTTCTGTTCCTAGTTTGCTAAGCTTTTTCATCATGAATGTGTACAGAAGGAAAATTTCCATCTATCTCCTCCATTCTTAGTCTAGAATACACCCAAACTACTCTGCAGTTGAAATGACTTATCAAGACAAAAAAATCAACTGCTTACACTTTAATAATATATTATATATAGAGAGGGGAAGGCACAGAGAGAGAAAGAGAGAGAGAGAAACATCAGTTTGTTGTTCCACTTATTTATGCATTTATTGGTTGATTCTTGTATGAGCTCTGACCAGGGATCGAACCTTCAACCTTGGCATATGGGGACATCACTCTAACCAGCCAGGGCAGTAGTCAATGTATTTAGTGTGTGTGTTGCCCTAAGTATGTCTCAGAAAAATAGAATTATTTGAGAAGGATTTTTTTTGTCAAGATTTTCTTAGACAGGCCCTTCGTACAAGTTAAGACAACCACTTCACTCATGATTGCCATGCAAAGAATCTTGTCTTCAATCAGCTCATTAAGGTAACTTTGTAAAGACAGTGTTTTTGTAAAAGGCACTTTGCCAGCTCCCTCAAACATAACTTTGCAAATGGAGAGCAAGAAAAACATGGTAAATCACTTCCATATGGCTCAAGGCAATGAGAAATTATTTTGATTAACAACACATTCAGTACAATAAAATAACTTCCAAATCTGCTAGAGAGATACTAACTTATCTGCAACATCTATTTTCTGTTTGATTTTTTTATTGTTTTGACTCCAAAAATCCTCCTAAACTCCCAATTGGTTCATTTTTAAATAATGACCTCTTCCAAGACAATCACCTGTTCGTATTTGTCAGCCCCCATCTAGCAAATAGCAGCTCTTAAACTTATTTTGGAACCAGCTGCTTTAAACATATGCTTCAAAATTTCAAGGGATGGTTTCTACTGACTCATCAGTTGATAAAATCATTAACATTTCATCTGCATATGCAAGTACTAGTTTAAACATCTAAACTATTCTATTTCCTTCCACACCTGTCTAAAGAGTAAACCAAGCAAGTTAGTTCACATCATAACTTCTCATCAAAGGGCTTTTAATTAATGCATAAAAGACAAAATGGGCACCATGGCCTTAATGTTTTCATTATCTGGATCCCTTCACTCCTCCCAGACAGAAATTAATCACACCGTTTCGCACTCTTCACAAATTGAAAGGTACGACATAAGCCTAGACAACTTTAAGTAACATGCCCTCGCTCATCAAGAGCTATTTTTCCTTTTTCAAATAAAAATCCAACTGTCTTTTACTCTGTGTGTTTTACAGTTTCTCTTGGTATAACTAAACCATCTGCCACCTCTGTCCCTAACGCCTGGAATGAATCAAATCATCTTCCTTGCACACATTGTTAATCTCACAGTAATCCCTACTAATCACTTTGTAATCAGCACTCAAAGGGGCTAAAGCTCCTTGATTCTTAATCACGATATTTTAATCATCATTCTTATGAGATGGCAGTTAATAAGCCCTGAATCTTGGCTTATTTCTTATCAACTTCCTAATTATTCCCTAGGACAAAGAACAGAAGCTCTCTAAATATAAGAAGCTAGATCTCTCTGGCTAGAACTGGTTGGGGGAACAGCACAGTGTGCCAAGAGTGTTTCTGACGACTGACCCTTATTTTCAATTTGGGGGATACTGAAGACAGCTCCTTAGTTTTGTTTTACTTCCTTATTTTCCTTTGTTTTCTTTTACTCCCTCATTCTTTTCCTTAATCTCTTTTTTTTCTGTCTTTCTACCTCAGCAAATTTTTGCATGAGTAATAACTTATATTTTTCTCTCTGCAACCTTAAAAAGCTTTGGTTTCTGGTTTGTATAGCTTTCTTTTTTTTAATTCTTTCACAGTTGAGGAAATTCAGCTGTAGTCATAGTTTGCTGAGGGCTTATATCATGCATGGGTATTGAATTTGGTCTAGTGATTTTTCTGCATCTATCAATATGATCATATGATTTTTCTTCTTTGGAGTGTCGATATGGTCAGTTACATTGATTAATTTTTGTCTTTTTTGCATTCTTAAAGTGCAATATTCTTATAACTTCACAAGTTATTTCTTTGTTTTCTATTTTTTTCCCTGAAAGAGATGGAAGGAACTCATGACACATTTCAGAGGCTTACAGTCTTTTTAAATAATTGATTATTCCTTTCTCTTCATTCCTTTTTTAAAAAATCTTCACCCAAGGTGTGTTTATTGATTTTAAAGAGAAGGGAGGAGAGAGAGAAACATCAATTTGAGAGAGAAACATTGTTGTGAGAGAGAAACATCGATTGGTTGTCTCCCTATGCACCCTGGCCATGGATGGAGCCTACAACCCAGGAAAGTGCCATGACCAAGAATCCAGCCTGCAGCCTTTTGGTGTACAAGATGGCACTAACCAGCTGAGCTGCCTAGCCAGGGCATCTCTTCATTCTTAATTTTTTCACCATCACCAGTTTAAAATTATGTCTTATTTTTTTCAACTTACAATGTCTTCCTTAGCCACTTATAAAGTCAATTTTTTAAAGATGTTAGTTATTTATTTGCAGAGACAGGGAAAGGGAGGGAGAAAGAGAAAAGGAGGGAAAGAAACATCAATCAGTTGCCTCTCACACGCCCTCAACTGGGGACCTGGTGGGCAACCCAGGCATGTGCCCTGACTGAGAATTGAACTGGTGACGTTTTGGTTCTCAGTCCAGCACTCAATCCGCTGAGACACACAAGCCAGGGCTATAAAATCCATCTTTATTCTTAAAATTCATTCACTTAATTTTGAAAAATACTGTTGAGGACGACTGCATGTCAGACACGAAGCAGAAATTCATTTACTGTTTAGTCTGGAGCTCTACATCAGCTAAATATCTCTTGCCCAGAATCAAAGTTTAAATTATTGACCTTTAATTAAACAATTAAGAAATGGGCATTTTCCCTTGGCTGCTTAAATAATAAAAATGAACACTAGAGAGTTGGGAGCTTCTTTTTTGATTTATTCCCAACCCCACCCTGTTGCATATTTATCAATTTATCAAGTACAGATTTGATAACTAAGTGTGTTCCAATTATATTTGATGGGAATAGGAATGGGCAAGTGGAGAGGAGTGGAAAAGCTTTGAGGATGGGATGTCTTCTCTCTAAGAGTCTAGATTATAGGAGTAATAACCTCCTAATTTGTCTCTGTGCTTTCTGTTTCTCTCTATTCCCATTAATCTTCCTCTAACATAGTACCATACATTTTAAAAAACTCAGTAGTTTTTAGTATGTCCACAGAGTTGTGCAATTATCACCACAGTCAATTTTAGAACATTTTTTCCATCCCCCCAAAAACCATACCCCTTAAGTATCACCTTCCAGTCCTCCCATCTCTCCATCCAGCACTAGGCAGCTGCTGCTCTCCTTTCTGTCTCTATGAACCTGCCTGTGCTGGACATTTCATAAAAAGAATCATATACTCTGCAATCTTTTGTGATGGGTCTCTTTGCCTTAGCACGGTGTTCCATGGTCCTTCCCGTTGGAGCACACAGACACACCACACTTTGTTCATCCATCGTCAGTTGATGGGCATGTGGATTATTTCTACCTTATGACTACTGTGAATATTGCTGTATGCACATTCATTTAAAGGTTTTTGTGTGGATGCAGGCTTCTATTTCTCTTAGGTGTGTACTGAGGAGTAGAATTTCTGGGTCACGTGGTAATTCTATGTTTAACTTTTTGAGGAATTTCTGTGCTGCAATGCCGCACTGTTTTCCATTCCCACTTGCAGTCTGTGGAGATTCTAATTTCTGCAGATTCTCACCAACACTTGTTATTCACTGTTTTTTTCCTATTATAGCCAAACTAATTGGTGTAAAGAGGTATCCCTCACGGTTTTGATTTGTATTTTTCTTATGACTACGCCAAGCATCTTTTCATGTGCTTGTTGGCCATCTGTATATCTACTTTAGATATATGTCTATTCAGATCCTTCACCCAATTTTAAATTGGATTTTTTAGGTTGTTTTAAAGATTCTATTTATTTTTATTTTTAGAGAGAGGAGAAAGGAGGAAGAAAGGGAGGGAAACATCAATGTGTGACAGAAACATTGATTGGTTGCCTCACACACACCCCCAACAGGCAACCTAGATGAAACCAAGGCCTGTGCCCTGATGAGGAATTGAACTGGTGACCTTTTGGTTCAATGGCCAGTGCTCAATCCACTGAGCCACACCAACCAGGGATAAATTGGATTTTTAAAATATTGTCTAGATACAAGTCCCTTATCACATATATAATCTGCAAATATTTTCTTCCATTCTGTGGTCTGTTTATTCAGACTTTTTTATGGTGTCCTTTAAAAAATAAGCTTTTAATTATGAGGAAGTTTAATTTATCAATTTTGTCTTTGATTAATGTGCTTTTTGTGTCATACCTAAGAAACCATTGCTAAATCCAAAATAAGATTTACCACTATATACTCTTCTAAGAGTTGATAGTTTTTGTTCCTATCTTTAAGTCTTTGATCCATTTTGAGTTAATTTTTTTATATGGTGTAAGGTAGAATTCCAACTTCATTCTTTGGCATATAGATATTCAGTTTGTCCCAGCACCATTTGTTGAACAAATTATTCTTTCTATTGAATTGTTTTGACACCTTGTAAAAAGCAATTGACTGCAAATGTGAGGGTTTGTGTTAAATTCTGCATTCTAATTTTTTATTCTACTGATATGGTGACATTACTTGATTTTGTGATGTCCAACCATCCTTGCATTCCTGGCATAAATCCCACCTGTCTTGGAGGATGATCGTTTTATATAATGCTGAATTTTGTTCCCTGACTCTCTGCTGAAGATTTTTGCATCTATAATCATAAGGGATATTAGTCTATAATGTTTTTCATTTTTTAATTGATTTGAGAGAGGGAAACACTGATTTGTTGTTTCACTTATTTATGCATTCATTGGTTGCTTCTTGTATGTGCCCTGACCAGAGATCAGACCCACAACCCTGGCGAATTGGGGCAATGCTCTGACCAACTGAGCTACT